>SJYT01055684.1:124415-138285 GCA_006410635.1 Cephalophus harveyi | reverse complement strand
GATCAACCCTGGGATTTCTTTGGAAGGAATGATGCTAAAGCTGAAACTCCAGTACTTTGGCCACCTCATGCGAAGAGTTGACTCATTGGAAAAGACTCTGATGCTGGGAGGGATTGGGGGCAGGAGGAGAAGGGGGCGACCGAGGATGAGATGGCTGGATGGCATCACTGACTTGATGGATGTGAGTCTGAGTGAACTCCGAGAGATGGTGATGAACAGGGAGGCCTGGCGTGCTGCGATTCATGGGGTCGCAAAGAGTCGGACACGACTGAGCGACTGAACTGAACTGATGCATATATCTGCATACACATACACACACACTCATATGGTGACATCTTGCCCCTTTCCATTAAATATTTCCTAAGGAAAAAAGTACTCTTAAAGAAAATAACACAATCATCAAATACAGGAAATCTAGCATTGATACAACTGAGTCCACAGTCCATGTTCAAATTTTGTCAATTACTTCTCCATTAATGTCCTTTGTAACTATTCTTTCCTAGTCCAGGATCCAACCTACAATGGCACGTTGCATTTAATTGTCATATCTCTTAAGTCCCTTTCTGTCTGAAACAATTCCTGAGTCTGCCTTTGTTTTTCTTGACCTTGACATTTTTAAAGATTCATGGACAAGTTATTCTGTAAAATGGCTTCAGTTTTGGTTTGTCTGATGTTTCTTCATGATCAGAATCAGATTATACACTTTTTGCAGGAATACCACTGAAGGCTGTATCCTTCTCAGCGCCCTACTTGGGCACCCAGCATCCAGAACAGATTCTCCTCTTACACATGACACAATTATTTTCAGAGATGTTCATGAAATGGTATGAGCGATAATAATGACCCAGAAAAGAAACAGAAATGCCAGTGAAAATATGAGGAAACAGAAATATTAAAACATATTCTAAGACCAAAAAATTTAATGGATTAATGATTTTTAATTACATCAGTGTAGTTTTTAGAAGAAGGGAGAAAAATATACCCACATATTGGTCTGTCACTGAAATGCATAATAACTTAATAGCTTCTGTTTCTGCACCTCAACTGCTATAAATTTATCACATCTCCTTCAGAACTGATCTTATTCATATTTTCATGCTTAATGGAAAGCATAACTAGATTGATAAATCTGTCCTTTTAGTTGTTTCAAGAATAGTTTTTATTAGTGTTAATTTAGAAAAGTTTCATATGAATCAACAGATAAGCAAATAGAAAAACGGGGAAGTTTCTAAGATACTCAAGAAAATCCCCTTTCACAATAAATCCAAGAAATTTCAGTGCTGCTCATGGTTTTGTTTCTTTCAAATTGTTACTGATTCAAACAGCTCCACAGTGGAAATATTTCTATTATACTTGGTTTAAGAAAAAAAACTTCCACAGTTTTTCTTCTCTCATGAAAACAGACAAAATGGCTGAAAATTGACATTCTATGATACATTGTTTTTCAAAAGTATACAGTTCTTGGTGAAAAGGATTGCAGCATCCAGACATCTCCCTTTTATTTTTTCTGGCCAGGTAAGACCGGCATCTTTTATATTCTCAGCTCTATTTTTTGAAATCTGATGATCATTTCTATGTAAATGGTCACTTCCTCACATTTGTTGTTGCATAGTTAATGAGCTTCTCCACGATTTCTGTCCACTAACTTTCAAGAAACAATTTCAAAGCTTGATGTTTTACTGTACAGGGATCAAGGCTGATTCCAGCTGCTTCAAATATTTCTGCGTCTGATGGCCCTCACTGAAAACTTCACAATTGATCAAAGATAACTCAAGGGAAAATTGTCACACACCGCAGAAAGCAAAATCTGAACTGGTTCTCCTTTGGATCGCGCAGTTCTTCAAAGGTTGAGGTTAACTTTTCCAGCCTTGTTTCTACTGCATGCACAGCTTCACGTGGAGCAATCGCTTTTGTCTGGGAAAGTCTTTTCACTGTTCCCCATTCTACAGCATTTTCCATCAATGAAGTGAGCCTGAAAAGATGACTACACTTTTTCTAAAGTTCAAAAAAATGTCACACATAGGGGAAAAACTCCAGGTAGTCACACAGAATGTCAGAATTAAACTATCTCAAGATCAGTTTTTTTGCCACCACTCTATTATTGCTTGTCTTGAGTCTACTATTTAAATACTGGAATATATAGTACAATAGAGGTTGGGGGCACAAACTGCACCAAAGTTAGCTCAAATGGTTTCAAGCACTGAAATTGATGTACTCTAAAGAAAAGCGGAAAAAAAAAAAAAAAAAACCCACATTTTTCAGAGGCCAAATATGCCAAGGTCAGCTGTATAACTGGGAACTCTCCAAATACACTTCTGCTTTGAACTCAATATTTATTAAAAAATAAGTCACTAGAATATGTTCATGTGAAACACATGTGTGTATATACTAAATATATAATAGAAACTCAAAAGTAACAGTAACAACTGCTTAGATTATTTTCCAATATTTTAATCACCAAACTGCTGGCATGTGGTCATCACAAACAGCAAATAAATTTGTCAGTTTTACTCTTTTAAATTCTTTACAAATACAATTCATCTCTTTATTGCTTGCACCCAAGGCAGTGGACACCCCACCAGATAGCTCCATCTTTGGTCCACCACTGATCCAGGACATCGTATCAGAAAGCACAGCACGTCAGCTTATTCCAATATTGACGATGTTTACCTCAACACTAGGTGAATGTAGAAACCACTGGAAAGACACACTAATAAATAACAAGGGGGAAGTACTCTGAGGCCCCGCTAATACCCCTTAGGTCTATAAATTCCTCATCAGGCTTTTACCCACTGGTTCTGTAATACCATCCCTTGGTGATTTTCTAACTCTCATTCTCTCCATATTTAGTAGTTGTCATTCTATGATAAGGAAAAAACCATTCCCTTCTCATTCATTCATCCTTTTGCATCAACAGGGACTCATAGGTTGCTGTTTTACTCGATGGTGTATAATCCATTACTATCATTTATTATTTTGGTTTTCAGACTGTCCCTGATACGGCCAGTACCAATACGTATATATGAGTACCAGGAAAATAGACCTAAGGGGTCCCAGAGGGAATGTTGGGGGTCCCTATTGGAGCCCATGTGTTGGGTCTTGCCAAGGATGTTGAAGCAGGAGAGAGCAAATCTGAACTCTCCTTTCAATTTTTGTTTACAAATCCCCCCAGAGTAAGTTTGTGGCCATTGTCTGTCCAGTGGTATAATTATCAACCACTTATAATCCCCTGTCATTAATAGCATTTGATAATAATACAACAGGGGCTTCCCTCATGACTCAGTGGTAAAGAATCTGCCTGCCAGTGCAGGAGATGTGGGTTTGATCCCTGAGTTGGAAGATCCCTTGGAGAAGAAAATGACAACACACTCTAGTATTCTTGCCTGGGAGATTTCATAGACAGAGGAGCCTCACAGGCTACAGTCCATAGGGTCTCAAAGAGTGCAACCCAGCTTAGCAACTAAACAACAACAGATAACGCAACTGATACAGATTGGGGGATGGGGTGGGTGTTCCTTGGCTCACAGTGGTTCTCCCAGGGTTAATTCACCATGTTTGTGTGTCCAAGCCCCCAAGCAACACACAACCACGTGGAGAACCCTCCTCCTGTATTTGCCTACTCAGACTACTGTAGCACGATAACAAGAAGACTGGGTGGCTTAAACAGCAGAAATTTATTTCCTCATGGTTCAGGAGGCTAGAAGTCCAAGATCGGTGTTCCAGAAGGGTTAGTTTTCAGTGAGAACTGCCTCCTCCGCTTGCAGACAGCACCTTCTCACTAAGTCCTCACATGGGAAGAGACAGAGTTCTATCGTCTCTTTCTCTTGTAAGACCAGCAGTCCTATGGGATTAAAGCCCCACCCATCTGTCTTTACTTAACCTTAATTATCACCCTCCCTCCAAGCTGTTACATTGAGGGTTAGAATTTCAACATGTGAATTTTAGGGGGACACATTTCTGTCAATAACATCTGCTTTGGCTTGGCTTTACATCTTTTTTATACAACGTTGCCTTCCTTGAGGCATCCATTGGCTGAGGGACAAGCACCTGATCTAAGCTTGGCCAGTCACAGTGTCTTGTTCTCCTCGGCTATGATGATTGGTCCATCCATAGGCACATGGTTCAATTTGACTTTCTAAGAGAATTTATTTTACAATTTAGCGCTGAAATCCTAAATTTTTAATGAAAGTATAGACAGTAAATATTTTCAGTTTTGAGGGAAAGGGAGATATGATCTCTTTCAGAACTCTTCAATCTGTGCTAAACTCTGTCCTTTTAGTCACTCAGTCGTGTCTGACTCTTTGTGACCCCAAGGACTGCAGCCAGCCAGGCTCCTCTGTCCATGGAATTCTCCAGGCAAGAATACTGGAGTCAGTTGCAGTTTCCTTCTGCAAGTGAAAAAGGAAAGTGCAATATGTAAAGGAACAATCCTGGCTGGATTTGTTCCATGGTGGACTGGAGTTTGCGGGCTTCTGATCAACAATATAGAAAGATGGATAAAATGTGGGCTCATGACTTAACCACGTTCAAATCCTGACTTTATTACCTGGTATTTTTGCAAAAAATATATATTATTTAACATCTTCATGCATCAGTTTGCTCATCTGTAAAACATGGACTAAAAAATGTTTGTATTAAACAGACTGGATAATGGCAGTTGCTATAATAAACAACTCCAGTATCTCAGTGGTTTAGCACAACAAAGAAATTATTTCTTATGCTGTTCATAGTCCACTGCTGATGGTCAGAAGCAGGTGGCACAGTTAGTAGCAACTCTGCTCCATGAAGTCATTTGCAGATCACACTCATTCTGCCATGCGGTCCCACCATCTTTAACATCTGGCTTTAAGGCTACCCTGTTTTCAGTCAGCGGTCAGATTAAAGAGAGAGAGAGCACAGACGAGCATTCATTGGACCACAGGTCACCTCTACACATATTCCATTGGCAAGAACTAGTCTTGTGGTCCCACCTAGATGCAGGGGTTCTGGGAAATGTAGTTCACTTGTGGGTCCAGGAAGAGAAACTGTGTCTGATGAGCACCTAGGCAATCTCTGCTCTAGACTCTAGGTTACCATAAGGACTGAAATTAAAAAAAAAAACTGTAGTGACTTAGAACAGTATCTGATCCTCAGAAGCACTCAGTAAGTGTTAGCTATGATTATCTGTAGTAAAGCCATATTGATGGCATATTAGAATAGCTGTTTAGAACACCAGGGGCTTCCCTGGTGGCTCAGCTGATAAATAATCTGCCTGCAATGTGGGAGACCTGGGTTCGATCCCTGGGTTGGAAAGATCCCCTGGAGAAGGGAATGGCAGCCCACTCCAGTATTCTGGCCTGGAAAATTCCATGGACTGTATAGTCCATGGGGTCACAAAGAGTCAGACATGACTGAGTGACTTTCAATAGAACAGCTGCAGCTATGGCTCCTACCGAATGGGAAAGCTGGAGTGAGGGAGAGATGCCAACACACAGAAAGAGGAGCCAAGGTGAGTCACAGAGGCCAGAGAGAAAACCCTGATGGTACTGAAGTGCCCGCTACAGTCAAACCCGTCCTTCTCCAGTCTTGCTTGTTTGCCCTGAAGAATGATAATGATAGTAAGCTAATATTTATGGAGGCCTTATTATGTGCCAGATGATGTGCTAAGCTCTCTTTTTTAATATGGATTCTTGTTTTTATTTTTTTAACACTCAAAACATTCTGTATTGGGGTATAGTGAGTGAAGTAAGTCAGACAGAAAAGGAAAAATGTCATACCACATCACCTATATATGGAATCTAAAAAGAAATGATACAAATGAACTTACAAAACAGAGACTCACAGACTTAGAAAACAAACTTATGGTTGCCAGGGGGAAAAGGGAAGGGATAATTAGGGACTTTGGGAAGGTCATGTACATATTACTATATTTAAGATGGATAACCAACTAAGCTCTTAATAGATGTGAATTAATTTTTAAACTCAAACCACAAGCCATGGCAAAGGGAGGGGTCACGAAATCATTTTAAGGAGTTGCTACCAATAGTTATTTTTTCAATAAACAAAATAGACTAAACTAGAACTGGGACTAGACCAAGCTACAAAAGAAAATATCTGAGTATATCACACGTAAGAAGAGAAAATATTGTTTTACAGATGCTTGTTTTGTAGTACATGTATACTGGGTCATGATATAAAGTACTTTTCTTATGAGTTGCCGTCACTGCCCTAATTCATTGACCCTTCCCAACAACCTATTGAAGGAGGCATTTTATAAGCTCCATCCTATAGGTGGAGAAATTAGAGCACCAAGAAGTGACCTCATTGGCTCCTTATTTGCTGTAGGCTGCACTGTTAGGAGTGGCACAGTCAATTCGTACCCCCAGAGTCTGGCTCCTGGTCTCACTCTAAAATCTACCCTGATATCCTTCTAATAAATTGATGACTTCCTTTTTGACTTACGCTTCTTCAAGTTGGATTTCTGCGCTGCACAAAGCCAAGAGCCCTGACCAGTGGAAGTGGAGAGGTGAGAGCATGGACAGGCACTGAATGTAGAGAAAGGAGGTGAGGGTCCTAGACTGGGCTCAGCCTGGAGGTGCCCAGAGACTTTTTCCTTTTGGCTGCACAGCTTGCGGGTTCTTAGTTCCCTGACCAGAGACTGAACCTGCGCCCTCGGCAGTGAAAGCTCCGAGTCCTAACCACTGGACTGCCAGGAAATTCCCTGCCCAGACACCTTCAGCATCTCTCACCCTCCCAAGTCTCTGTTCCCTCTTGCTGGAAAACAAAGACGGCAATGATGTCTGTCTCAGAGGCTTTTACCTGTGTTTGGCTGTGAATACCTGGGAGAGAAGGTATGCAGTGCAGCAGGGCAGGGACGGGATCTGTAAAGCTACAGAGGTGGCGCTGAGCAGAGCCAGGAGAAATCAACCAGCTAGAGCCAGCCAGGGCAGGTGGCACTAGGCCTCAAAGGCCAGGTGAGGGATGTGCATGGGATCCCCTACCCATGCAGAGTCCAGGGAGGTTCCAGGAGGCCAGAGTGGGAAGTCCCCAGTGTCCTAAGGCACAGACAGACATTTCCCATGAATTATACTTGAAGAATACACAGCATGGTGCCTCCATCACAGGTGGCTAATGGAGGAAAACGGAGTCAAGTATCTCAAACCTTTGACTCAAGACTGGGGGTGGGGGAGGTGAGGAAACTCGATGTTGGGGCGGTAGCCTCTGCAGTTCCCAGGGCCACACTGCAGGCTCCGTGCAGAGCAGGAAGCCCGGAGCTGCTCTGGAGGGCAGGCAGCTGGGAGGCCTCCTCTGGGGGAGCCATCCTTTGATCTCCCCGGCCCGCCGGCCGCCAAGGGGTCCCACTTCCTGCGTCCCAGAATGCCTGCTCCGGAAGAGACCTCAGAGGTCATGGAGTCCAACCCTGTTGGACAGATGGGGCCCAGGGAGCCCTGAAGAGGTGCAGGAGCTGGTCAAGGTCACCCGGGGAAACCATAGTGCTCACCCAGGCTGTGTCTGCTCCTCCAAGCTCCTCCTGCTTCCTCTCTCTCAGCGGGAAGCAAGCAGGGAGGGCTTGCTCTTTCCAGTCTCTCTGCTGTGGGGGGTCCATTTCCCGTCAAAGCCGAGTAAGTTCAAAGTACCCTGGAATGGTGTGTGTGTGTGGTGGGGGGAAGGCGGGGTGGGCCTGGACAGCTCAGGGTGGAGAGTGGGCCTTTAAATCACAAAGACCACTTTATCCTTTGAGATTTTGAGTGGCCAGAAGCCAACTTCCTAACATCCTTTCTTCTGATGTGGCCCTGGGCAAAAATTATGACATGGGGTGGGGGCAAGGAAACTTAAGGTATTTGAGCCACCACGATACTCTGGGCTCTGTGCCAAGCGAATCTTTCATAGACATAACAATCTCTCAAGGTAGGGATTGGCTTCCTCGTTTTACAGAGGAGGAAATGGAACCCAGTGAGGTGAAGTAACTTGCTTGAGGTCACACAGCTAGAATTTGAGCCCCTGTGTTTGATGCAAGAACCTTAATAGTGTTTAACTTCAGACCACATCAGTGCCCAAGGGTATTGTTCTGGGTAACCTAAATTTCAACTCTGTGTTAAGGTTCTCCAGAGGAACAGAAATAGATAGATAGATAGATAGATGTGTGTGCTTGGTTACTCAAGTTGTGTCTGACTCTTTGTGACCCCTTGGGTTGTAGCCTGCCAGGCTCCTCTGTCCATGGGGATTCTCCAGGCAAGAATACTGGAGTGGGTTGCAGTGGGCACCATGGGCGTGAAATCCAGGTCTCCCGCATTGCAGATGGATTCTTTACCCACTGAGCCACCGAGGAAGCCCAAGAATATTGGAGTGGGTAGTCTATCCCTTCTCCAGCAGATCTGCCTGACCCAGGGATCGAACCAGAGTCTCCTGCATTGCAGGCAGATTCTCTACCAGCTGAGCTACCAGGGAACCCCTAGATAGACAGATAGATGATGTTTATTATAAGAAGTTGGCTCATTATGGAATTATGAAGGCTGAGAAGTTCCCCAGTCAGCTGAAGAACCAGGAAAGCTGACGGTGCATTTCCAGTCCAAACCCAAAGGCCCAAGAACCAGGAGAATCAATTGTGTCCGTCCAAAACTGAGTGTAGAAGACCACAGTTCCAGCTCAAACTTTCAGACTGACAGAAATTCATTTCTTCTTCTGCCTCCCCACCCCAGGTCCTCTTCAGATTGTGTGATGCCCACCCACATTGGGGAGGGTAATCTGCTTTACTCAGTCTATTGATTCAAATGCTAATCTCTTCTGGAAATAACCTCACAGACACACTCAGAAATATTGTTTAAATAGATACCTGGGTATCCTACAGCCTAGTCAAGTTGACATAAAACTAACTATCACAACTGCTCCATTCATTCCTTTAACAAATTGTCTGGTAGGTGCCAAGTGCTTGGAGTGCAGAGGTAATAAAAATAGACAAGATTTATTGGGAACTTGCAATGTGCCAGGCAGTGTTCTAAGTATTTTACGTGAATGAACTCATTTAATCCTCACAAAAATTGTGCAGGGTAGAATCTATTTAATATCCTCATCTTATGGGGAGTGAAATTAAAGCACAGAAAGATGGAGGAATATACAAAGTCCCATAGCTGGGAAGCGATGGAGCTGGTAGTCACATTCAAGTCGCACATTCTGAACTTATGACCTCTGCACAACGCTGCCCTGTTAAGCCTCTAGAATCTTATAATCTCATGGGAAGATAGACATGACTTCAGGCAACTATACAAAGGGTGAGGAGAGATGGGTGAGGGCATTGTGGGCATGCAGAAAAAAGGAAGACCAAAGCCAGTTCAGGTGATCAAGAAAGGCTTCTGACAGCAAAACTAATGCCCAAAGAGTGAGGAATCATGCAGAAAGGAATTGGATTATCCTGGGCAGATGGAGCAACATGTGCAAAGGGCACACTAGGGAAACTGAGATTTGGTCTGGCTAGAGTGAGATGGGGAATGCAGAATAGTGAGACTTGAAGCTGAAAAGGGTAGAAAGGACCAGAGATCTTGAAGGGTACTGAATGCTAGGGTAAGAAGTTTGGGTTTTATCCTATGAGCAAAAAGCAATGTCTCTGTGGTCCTGGACAAATCACTTTATCAGATAGTACTTCAGTTTCCCTATTAGAAAGTTGGAATTAAAAGTATCCACTTTGCAGTGGAATAAATGAGGCAATGTATTTGTATTAGGAACTTCAAATGTTAGTTTCCACCCCCTAAATGAGGGCTTAATGTGCAGACATGCAGCTGAACAACTGGACAAATTCCAGAGGAGCCAGAGGCTCCATGTGTGCCAGTCAGGAGTCTTTGAACAGCAAGAAACTCCAACTAAATAGATTTCATCCATAAGGAGTTCATTTTCTTACATAACAAAGGAGAAACATTCTAGAGTTTGGAAATTCAGTGGCTCGGTGATGCCTTTAAAGATGTACCACGTTCCTTCCCCTCTTGGCCGTAGCTTGCCTCATGGCTGCAAAATGGATGCAGCAGTGCCTGCCTTCACCTGTAGACATGACAATGTTAGATGAAGAAGGTATTTCCTCCTATGCATGTTTAAAAGAAGAAAACTTTTATTTGAAGCATCTCATCAAATTCCCCTCAGTTCCCATTGACCATGATTAAATCATGTACTTTTCATTAAGCCAACACTGGCAAAGGGAGTGTAATCACCATGACTGGCATAGGCCCATTCATGTCCAAGCACTGAGGAGGGGCCTGTCTTCTGAATGCTTGACCGCAAGAGGGTGGCACCCAAATAAAATAGGCCTTTCCAGCAAGAAAGATGTAGGAATGGATTTGGCTAGTCCATGGGCATTATCATAACTCCAAGGACCTGGATCCGAGTTCTGGTCAATAAAGGTAATTCCAGGCGTTTATTGCCAGTGGGTTCAGGTGCTGAGATTATTTTATGACTCCTGAAGTTAAGACAGGCTGAGCCCAATGCTCTGAGCCTTAGAAACTGCCTGAGTGGGGCTGCATCCCATGGGTCTAACTCAGTGCCTGTGGCAGAATCCATCATTCACTCATTCAAATCCACAAATAATAATTAATCACCTGTTCATGGTGAGACAAATAATGAGCAAAACTCAATACAGACCTTGCCCTCACAGGCTTACCCCCTAGTTGGGGAGATAATCCAAAAACCACACCAGGTGTGTGTAAAATGACAACCATGATCTAGTTGTGCCCTGTTTCAGGCACACGATGCTAGGAGAGGAAACAGCAAGAGGACTTGACCCAGACAGGGAGGTCAGGGATTTTGGATTCAGCAGGTGTCATTTTGAAACCATGGTCAGCCACTTACTGGCAGTGTGACTCCCAAAGGCAATTTGCTTGACATCCCTATGCTTTGGTCTTCATTGGCAAAGAGCAGAAATAATGGTAATCATCCCCTGGGACGGGTAGGAACACTAAAGAGATGCTATGGACTCTTTCAACCATCATGCAATAACAAAGAAATCTCATGGTATCAATGATCCAACGGTACAATGAGGTTGAGACTTCTGGCTCAAGTCAGATCACATGTGTTTAAAGCCCAGCTCTGCCTCCTTCTGGCAGTGTGCCATTGAGCAATTGTCATGTCTCTCTATGCCTCAGTTTCCCCATCTGGAAACTAGCAATAACAAACAAAGTGATTGTAAAGATTAAATAGATCATGTATATAAAGCTCTTAGCATAGGGCCTGGCACACAGTAAGTTCAAGAAAGACTGATGAAGGTTATTACTATCATTATTATCATTGTGTTATTGTTTTGAAATTAATCATAAAAACGAATGTGAAAACGGGCAGACTACAGACTTTCAATCTAGCAATTGCAAAGTCATTTTCCTTACCGATATTTTAATGATAAAGGTGCTTACCCTAGCAATATGTGTTCAGCTATGAATGTTAAACATCTCTGAGCATCTCTGGGTTTGATTACATCTAGATATTCCTCTGGAGTACTCGCCTTCCTATTTCTATCACCTCCAGCACCATCAGGAACACACCTTAAGAAGCAACCATTGTTAGGATAAACAAAGCCAGACCCAGCCAGCAGCTGCACGCAGCTGCAGCTTCCGGCAGCTTCCAGCTTGCAGTTGTGTATAACCAATCACAAGCCTCGGGATGCAAATTGTGTTCTCTAATTGATCCATCAAGCTCTGTGCAGTTCAGGTTATGAAAATCGGCGCTGTGGGAGGATTGCCTACTCACGCAAACACTTAGCACTGGGCCCAACGGACATTACTGTTCAGGGAACACCAGCTATTGTTTTTGGTATTATGAATCCTCCAGATGGTGGGAGCATCAGACTTTCCTGTAAACTGGAGAGAGCCCTGACCAGCGTTGCTTTCTCTTTCCTTTGTGAAACCATTGCAACCTCTTTATGTTACTGTGTTACCGTAATAACCACACCTTCCACTGTGGCTCAGACGGTAAAGAATCTGCCTACAGTGCAGGAGACCCAGGTTCAATCCCAGGGTTGGGAGGATCCCCTGGGGAAGGGAATGGCAACCCACTCCAGTATTCTTGTCCAGAGAATTCCATGGGGAGAGGAGCCTGACAAGCTATAGCCCATGGGGTAGCAAAGAGTCGGTCACGGCTGATCTACTAACATTCAGACACACACACACACACATAACCACACCTACTTCATGGGGTGAGAGTAAGGACTGTACGAGCTCAGTGCATGTAGCATGTCTGGAAAGGTGCCTGGTCCAGCATAAGCAATCAGAAACAGCAACAATAATAGCTGATGGTTACTGAGCACTTACCTAGCTCATCGTTCAGATTTAATCCTCACAACCCACAAAGAAGGTAGGTATTAATACCGTTCCCATTTTATGGGTGAGGAAACAGGCATAGAAAGGTGAAATGACATGCTTAAAGTTACATAATAAATTTAAATGTTAGCTGCCATGATGATAGGTTTCTTCAAAGTAGAGCATTCACTGGAGAATTGTCAGAAGCACTGGTATTTGTACAAAATGAAGTAGCTTATGCACACAAAAAGACTGGTAGGAAAACACTTCAAAATGTAAATAGTGCTTGTCTGTAAATGGTGGGGATGTGGGTGGGTTTTTTCTCCTCTTTTTTCATTGATACGTGTCTTCTGAGTTCTCCATTGGCAACATGTATTTTTACATTATTTTTATTTTTACATTATTTTTATATTGGGGGAAAATAATCAAAATTAATGTTTTAAGTGGCCTAGGAAGCAGAAGGAGGGACATTGTAATAGACAGCTGTGATGGTTGAAGTGGCAAGACCAGGGTGCTGACTCAGGGGGTGTGAAGGTGCTGGTGGGTCCAGGAGAATATAGAAATGACTTTGTGGCTGACTGGACATGGGTAAGGGAGCTGGTGGCATCATCCCCTCATTCCACAGACAATTCTTAAGGAGCCCACTAGTGATCTAGGAGCTGTTCTAGGAACCAGCATGTGCAAGACACATAAAACCCCAAGCTCTCAGAGCTTCCATTCAACTGTGAGAAAGCAGATAATAAACAAGCAAGGCCTGAGGAGGCTGGTGTTAAGTATTATGGAGAAAAGCAAAGCCAGGTGAGGGGGACAGAGTGTGCCAAGGTGGGGTGGAGGGCCACTAGGGAAGGACTGTCTTTTAGAAACAGTTGAGGAGAAATGTTTAAAGCCCAAATACTAGATAAGAAGTGAAGTAAAAGTCACTCAGTTGTGTCTGACTCTGCGACCCAATGGACTATACAGTCCATGGAATTCTTTAGGCCAGAATACTGGCGTGGGTAGCCTTTCCCTTCTCCAGGGGATCTTCCCAACCCAGAGATTGAACCCAGGTCTTCCACACTGCAGGCAGATTCTTTACCAGCTGAGCCACCAGGGAAGCCCAAGAATACTGGAGTGGGTAGCCTATCCTTTCTCCAATGGATCTTCCCAACTCAAGAATTGAGTCACGGTCTCCTGCATTGCAGGTGGATTCTTTACCAACTGAGCTATCAGGGGAAGCACTAATGAGAAGGCCCAAGGGTAAGTATAGAGAAGATGATTAGAGGGTTTCAGGCTTGAGTGACTGGATGGATGGTTTTCCTTTTTCAGAGATGGAAAAAATGGGAGAAGGGACAGGTTTTAAAGGGAAGATGGTGTGTTAGCTATGCACACACTGATTTGAGGGGTTCTAGGACATCGGAGAAGGCAATGGCACCCCACTCCAGTACTCTTGCCTGGAAAATCCCATGGGCAGAGAAGCCTGGTAGGCTGCAGTCCACGGGGTCGCGAAGAGTCGGACACGACTGAGCGACTTCACTTTCACTTTTCACTTTCATGCATTGGAGAAGGAAATGGCAACCCACTCCAGTGTTCTTGCCTGGAGAATCCCAGGGACGGGGGAGCCTGGTGGGCTGCCGTCTATGAGG
>SJYT01055684.1:69277-124374 GCA_006410635.1 Cephalophus harveyi | reverse complement strand
ACTGAGCGACTTCACTTTCACTTTTCACTTTCATGCATTGGAGAAGGAAATGGCAACCCACTCCAGTGTTCTTGCCTGGAGAATCCCAGGGACGGGGGAGCCTGGTGGGCTGCCGTCTATGAGGTCGCATGGAGTTGGACCTGACTGAAGTGACTTAGCAGCAGCAGCAGCACCAGGACATCATGACGGACAAGGAATGGCCTGGCAGGCAGTCAGGTCTCGAGGTCATGAGCTCAGGAGAGAAGTCTGAGCAAGAGACAGAGACAGAGGGTAACTAAAGCTCAGCAAATTAATGTAAAAGAAATGCAAATCTATACAAACCCAATTCCTTTTCCTAATTCTTAGTGTCAAGGCAAACAGGTGTCAAGGCAGGTGTTCTAGGTATTAAAACAGGAATTTGAACTCACCGGTGAAACTGTCAACCATATACAACGTGCAGGAAGCACCCTAAGAAAAGAACTGAGTGAGAGGAAAAGAAGGACCCTTGCCCTCCCCAGTTCCAACCACCATCTGCTTCTCCAGGGCACCTGAATGAGGGACCTGGAAGGAATCAGATGGAACGGAGATGGGACTGGGAGGAGGTGGTGGTTCTCTGGTTTTCTAGTCAATCCTAAGGGAAATCAACCCTGAATATTCATTGGAAGGACTGATGCTAAAGCTGAAGCTTCAGTGCTTTGGCCACCTGATATGAAGAGCTGACTCACTGGAAAACATCCTGATGCTGAGAAATTTGAAGACAAAAGGAGAAGAAGGGGATGACAGAGGATGAGGTGGTTAGATAGCATCACTGACTCAATGGACATGAACTTGAGCAAACTCCGGGAGATAGTGGAGGACAGGGAAGCCTGGTGTGCTGCAGTCCACAGGGTCTCAAAGCGTCAGACATGATTTAGTGACTGAACAACAACAATGGTGGGAAGGGTTTGTTCCTGCTCCAAGATGCCTGAGGCTTCACCTGGGGAGACTCCAGTGGCTGGGGACAGAAATCATCTGGAGGCTCCTTCACTCACAATCTGGCTCTTGGCCTTGGATGGCTGAAGGCTGAGCTTAACTGGGAAAGTCACCTGGAAGTCTTATTACTTGTGGCCTCTCAATATGACTTCAAACAACATGGCAGTTGGATTCTGAGAGGGAATGTTTCAGGAACCAGTGTCTAGAGAGAACCAGGTGGAAGTTGCTGAAAGGTGGAGCCTCTGATGTTATGTACGGTCACTTCAGTCATACTCAAAGCAGTTGCAAGCCCACTCAGACTCAAGAGTAGGCTACACAGACTCCACCTTTCCATAGGAGGATTGTTTTTCAAACAATTTGCAGCCAATTTCCTTGTTAATAGTTTGAGATAAAATTCACATGTCATATGATTCACTCACTTAAAGCATACAATTCTTTGGTTTTGGGTATATTCACAGAGTTGTTCAATCCATCACCGCAATTTTAGAACATTTTCATCACCCCCAGAAGAAACCTTATATCCTTTAGTTTTCACCAACATCCTCTCTCCCTGACTACCCAGTCCTGGCAACACCTAATCTACTTTGTCTCAGTGGATTTGATTTTTCTGGACATTTCACATAAATGGAATCACATATGTACTGTTTTGTGCCTGAAGCATGTATCAGAACTTCATTCCTTTTTATGGCCAAGTGATATTTCATTGTTTGTATATAACCACATATTGTTTATCCTTTTATCAACTAATGGACATTTAGGTTGTTTCTGGTTCTGACTCATGTCAAATACTGCCATGAATATTCATGTATGACTTTTGTGGCCAGTTTTTTAAACCATCACAGGCCCACAGGCAGGACATCTGTGGGTGGACCCCAAACAGAATCTTAACATGTCTTAGCTCTATGTTCTTCAGCAAGTCACCCAACATCTCTGAGCTTCATCTGCAAAATACAATGATAAAATACCCCTGGACAGGTTACGATTGGTGAGATCAAGGATGTGAAGTGACTATTAAAATGATAACCTGAAAGATGCTATGTAAGGAATCCTATGGGTTGCCCTTCCAATTGCACTCCCTTTCTTGGCGACAGAACCTTGATTTTGGTCCAGTATCAAGCAACCATCTTCCTCATGAGTCTGAACCATTCCTACCATAGCAGACAAGTCAGGGTCAATCTAAGCCAATCATAATAATCCATTGTCTTTCCCTGTAAATTGTTTTATAATGGCCTAGTGATGCTGTCCTAGTAATGAAACAGGAAAGAGGTCTGCTGGGAGTCATGAAGAAGATGAGTCTCTTGGTCCTTAAAAGAAGATGGAGAGGGACTTCTCTGGTAGTCCAGTGGCTAAGACTCTGAGCTCCCAATGCAAGGGGCCCAGGTTTGATCCTTAGCCAGGGAAGTAGATCCCACATGCCACAACTAAGACTGGGTGCAGCCACATAAATAAATAAAAGAAGATGGAGAAGAATAGATTATTCCTCTTTAGCAAGACATTTTCATGTCTTCTTATGAAACTGTGTAGCAACCAGCCTTCTGAGTGTGATAAAATGTGAAAATGGAAACCTAATTGATGTTAGCCTCAAACTAACACAGGCAAATCTTGTCTCTGGATGACTTCTTACATAAGATAATAAATATCTTTTTTCTCTAAGGTCACTTGTAGTTGGGTTTCCTGTAACATGGAGCTGAAAACATGCATACTTAAGCACTGATCAGTTTCTCTCCACCTGTCTATCACTCTCATCTGTTCTAGAGAGTAGTCTTATCTTACAATAAAAGACACAGGGAAAAATCAGAACAAGGATAAACAAATAAAGAAGGGAGACTTCTGTTTCTGGCATCATGGTATACTAAATATCCTTAATGACCCTCTTGAGTTTAAAAATGCTGAAGTTATTTAAAATACATTTTAAATGAATCAATTGCATTTATCAGCTTATATTTAAGTCAAAGGAGAGAAAAAAATCATAAGGTATTTCTTGGTGGCTCAGACAGTAAGGAATCTACCTGCAATGCAGGAGACCCAGGTTAAATCCCAAGGTTGGGAAGACCCCCTGGAGAAGGAAATGGCTGCCCACTCCAGTGTTCTTGTCTGGAGAATTCCATGTACAGAAGAGCCTGGTAGGCTATAGTCCATGGAGCTGCAAAGAGTCGGACATGACTGAGCGACTAATATGTTCACACTTTCACTTTCAACATATCAGAAGGTAATAATAGATAGAGAAAATAATTCAAGGAAGAAAAATCAAGAGTAAATGGATTATAGGCTAAAATAGGGTTTTATAAAGCAACTGTACCCCAACAAATAAATAAAAAAGGGTGTCCTTAAAGGAACTATATTGTTGTTTAATCGCTAACTCATGTCTGACTTTTTGTGACCCCATGGACTGTAGGCCACCAGTCTCCTCTGTCCACGGGATTTCCCAAACAAGAATACCGGAGTGGGTTTCCATTTCCTTCTCCAGGAGATCTTCACACCCAGGGATCAAACCCATGTCTCCTGCATTGGCAGGCAGATTCTTTACCACTGAGCCACCAGGAAAGCCCCAAACAACTATACCCCAGTAAAAAATAAATTCAGTTCAGTTCAGTTCAGTTGTTCAGTCATGTCTAACTCTGCGATCCCATGGACTGCAGCACACCAGGCTTCCCTGTCCAGAACCAACTCTCAGAGCTTACTCAAACTCAAGTCCATCGAGTCGGTGATGCCATCCAACCATCTCATTCTCTGTCATTCCCTTCTCCTCCAACTTTCAATCTTTCCCAGCATCACGGTCTTTTCAAATGAGTCAGTTCTTTCATCAGGTGGCCAAAGTATTGGAGTTTCTGCTTCAGTATCAGTCCTTATGAATATTCCGGACTGATTTCCTTTAGGATGGACTGGTAGGTTCTCCTTGCTGTCCAAGGAATTCTCAAGTCTTCTCCAACACCACAGTTCAAAAGCATAAATTCTTTGGCACTCAGCTTTCTTTATACTCCAACTCTCAAATCCATACATGACTACTGGAAAAACCAAAGCTTTAACTAGACGGACCTTTGTTGGCAAAGTAATGTCTCTGCTTTTTAATATGTTGTCTAGGTTGGTCATAACTTTTCTTCCAAGGAGCAAGCATCTTTTAATTTCATGGCTGCAGTCACCATCTGCAGTGATTTTGGAGCCTAAAAAAATAAAGTCTGTCACTGTTTCCACTGTTTCCCCATCTATTTGCCATGAAGTGATGAGACCAGATGGGATGATCTTAGTTTTCTGAATGTTGAGTTTTAAGCCAACTTTTTCACTCTCCTCTTTCACTTTCATCAAGAGGCTTTTTAGTCCTTCTTCACTTTCTGCCATAAGGGTGGGGTCATCTGCATATCTGAGGTTATTGATGTTTCTCCCTGCAATCTTGATTCCAGCTTGTGCTTCCTCCAGCCCAGCATTTCTCATAATGTACTCTGCATAGAAGTTAAATAAGCAGGGTGACAATTTACAGCCTTGACCTACTTCTTTCCCAATTTGGAACCAGTCTGTTCTTCTATGTCCAGTTCTAACTGTTGCTTCTTGACCTGCATACAGATATCTGAGGAGGCAGGTCAGGTGGTCTGGTATTCCCATCTCTTTCAGAATTTTCCACAGTTTATTGTGATGCACACAGTCAAAGGCTTTGGTGTAGTCAATAAAGCAAAAGTAGATGTTTTTCTGGAACTTTCTTGCTTTTTCAGTGATCCAGCAGATGTTGGCACTTTGATCTCTGGTTCCTCTGCCTTTTCTAAATCCAGCTTCAACATCTGGAAGTTCACAGTTAACACGTACTGTTGAAGCCTGGTTTGGAGAATTTTGAGCATTACTTTGCTAGTGTGTGAGATGAGTGCAACTGTGTGGTAGTTGGAGCATTCTTTGGCATTGCTTTTCTTTGGGACTGGAATGAAAACTGACCTTTTCTAGTCCTGTGGCCACTGCTAAGTTTCCCAAATTTGCTGGCATATTGAGTGCAGCACTTTCACAGCATCATCTTTCAGGATTTGAAATAGCTCAGCTGGAATTCCATCACCTCCACTAGTGATGCTTCCTAAGGCCCACTTGACTTTGCATTCCAGGATGTCTGGTTCTGGTGAGTGATCACACCATCGTGGTTATCTGGGTCGTGAAGATCTTTTTTGTACAGTTCTTCTGTGTATTCTTGCCACCTCTTCTTAATATCTTCTGCTTCTGTTAGGTCCATACCATTTCTGTCCTTTATCGAGCCCATCCTTGCATGAAATGTTCCCTTGGTATCTCTAATTTTCTTGAAGAGATCTCTAGTCTTTCCCATTCTGTTGTTTTCCTCTATTTCTTTGCATTGATCACTGAAGAAGGCTTTCTTATCTCTTCTTGCTATTCTTTGGAACTCTGCATTCAGGTGCTTATATCTTTCCTTTTCTCCTTTGCTTTTCGCCTCTCTTCTTTTCACAGCTATTTGTAAGGCCTCCCCAGACAGCCATTTTGCTTTTTTGCATTTCTTTTCCATGGGGATGGTCTTGATCCCTGTCTCCCGTACAATGTCACGAACCTCATTCCATAGTTCTTCAGGCACTCTATCTATCAGATCTAGGCCCTTAAATCTATTCCTCACTTCCACTGTATAATCATAAGGGATTTGATTTAGGTCATACCTGAATGGTCTAGTGGTTTTCCCTACTTTCTTCAATTTGAGTCTGAATTTGGCAATAAGGAGTTCATGATCTGAGCCACAGTCAGCTCCTGGCCTTGTTTTTGTTGACTGTATAGAGCTTCTCCATCTTTGGCTGCATAGAATATAATCAATCTGATTTCGGTGTTGACCATCTGGTGATGTCCATGTGTAGAGTCTTCTCTTGTGTTGTTGGAAGAGGGTGTTTGCTATGACCAGTGCATTTTCTTGGCAAAACTCTATTAGTCTTTGCCCTGCTTCATTCCGCACTCCAAGGCCAAATTTGCCTGTTACTCCAGGTGTTTCTTGACTTCCTACTTTTGCATTCCAGTCCCCTATGATGAAAAGGACATCTTTTGGGGGTGTTAGTTCTAGAATATCTTGCAGGTCTTCATAGAACCATTCAACTTCAACTTCTTCAGCATTACTGGTCGAGACATAGACTTGGATTACTGTGATATTGAATGGTTTGCCTTGGAAACAAATACAGATCATTCTGTCATTTTTGAGATTGCATCCAGGTACTGAATTTCGGACTCTTTTGTTGACTATGAGGACTACTCCATTTCTTCTAAGGGATTCTCGCCCACAATCGTAGATATAATGGTTCAGTTCAGTTCAGTTTAGTTCAGTCGCTCACTCGTGTCCGACTCTTTGCGACCCCATGAATCGCAGCATGCCAGGCCTCCTTGTCCATGACCATCTCCCGGAGTTCACTCAAACTCACGTCCATCGAGTCCATGATGCCATCCAGCCATCTCATCCTCGGTCGTCCTCTTCTCCTCCTGCCCCCAATCCTTCCCAGCATCAGAGTCTTTTCCAATGAGTCAACTCTTTGCATGAGGTGGCCAAAGTACTGGAGTTTCAGCTTTAGCATCATTCCTTCCAAAGAAATCCCAGGGCTGATCTCCTTCAGAATGGACTGGTTGGATCTCTTGCAGTCCAAGGGACTCTCAAGAGTCTTCTCCAGCACCACAGTTCAAAAGCATCAATTCTTCGGCGCTCAGCCTTCTTCACAGTCCAACTCTCACATCCATACATGACCACAGGAAAAACCATAGCCTTGACTAGATGGACCTTAGTCGGCAAAGTAATGTCTCTGCTTTTGAATATGCTATCTAGGTTGGTCATAACTTTTCTTCCAAGGAGTAAGCGTCTTTTAATTTCATGGCTGCAATCACCATCTGCAGTGATTTTGGAGCCCCCAAAAATAAAGTCTGACACTGTTTCCACTGTTTCCCCATCTATTTCCCATGGAGTGTTGGGACCGGATGCCATGATCTTTGTTTTCTGAATGTTGAGCTTTAAGCCAAATTTTTCACTTTCCTCTTTCACTATAATGGTTATCTGAGTTAAATTCACCCATTCCAGTCCATTTTAGTTTGCTGATTCCTAAAATGTCAGTGTTCACTCTTGCCATCTCCTGTTTGACCTCTTCCAATTTGCCTTGATTCATGGAACTAACATTCCAGGTTCCTATGCAATATTGCTCTTTTTAGCATCCGACTTTACTTCCATCACTAATCACATCCACAACTGGGTGTTGTTTTTGCTTTGGCTCCATCTCTTCATTGTTTCTGGAGTTATTTCTCAGTGATCTCCAGTAGCATATTGGGCACCTACTGACCTGGGGAGTTCATCTTTCAGTGTCCCATCTTTTTGCCTTTTCATACTGTTCATGGGGTTCTCAAGGCAAGAATACTGAAGTGGTTTACCATTCCCTTCTCCAGTGGACCACGTTTTGTCAGAACTCTCCACCATGACCCATTCATCTTGGGTGGCCCTACATATCATGGCTCATAGTTTCATTGAGTTAGATAAGGCTGTGATCCATGTGATCAAATTGGTTAGTTTCCTGTGATTGTGGTTTTCATTCTGTCTGCCCTATGATGGAGAAGGATAAGAGGCTTATGGAAGCTTTCTGATGGGAGAGACTGACTGAGGGGGAAACTGGGTCTTGTTCTGATGGGCAGGGCTGTGCTCAGTAAATCTTTAATCCAAATTTCTGTTGATGGTTGGGGCTGTGTTCCCTCCCTGTTGTTTGGCCTGAGGCCAAACTATGGTGGAGGTAATGAAGATGATGGCAACCTCCTTCAAAATGTCCCATGCATGCACTGCTGCACACAGTGGCCCCAACCCTGCAGCAGGCCACCGCTGACCCACGCCTCCACCAGGGACTGTTGGACACTCATGGGCAAGTCTGGGTCAGTCTCTTGCAGGGTCACTGCACCTTTCTCCTGGGTCCTGGTGCACACAAGGTTTTGTTTGTGCCCTCCAAGGGTCTGTTTCCCACTCCTGTGTAAGTTCTGGTGGCTCTATGGTGGGGTTAATGGCAACCTCCTCCAAGTGGGCTTATGCCATACCCAGGTCTATTGCACCCAGAGCCCCTGGCCCTGCAGCAGGGCAGTGCTGACCCGTACCTCCACAGGAGACACTCAAACACAATTCTGTCTCAGTCTCTGTGGGGTCGCTGGTCCTGGTGCGCACAAGGTTTGTTTGAGCCCTCTGAGCATCTCTGGCACATATGGGGTTTGATTCTAAAAAACAAATTAATTAAATATGGTGTTCAATGTTGACCTCATTGAAATGGTGACTTTGAGAAAAAGACTTGAAAGGGATGAGGGCAATAACCATATGAATATCTAATGGAAGGATGACTCAAGTAGAGGGAACAAACAGTATAAAGAAACTATGGTATGAACATGTCTTTAATATATAAAAAAGAAACCAGTATGACTTAAACTATACAAGTGCAGGGGAGAATAGATGAGGTCATAGTAGTAATGTATATAGAATTCTAGATTGGCAGTTTTTTCTTTCAGCAATTTGAGATTCTCATTCATTCCATTGGCTTCCAGCTTCCATGGTTTCTGTGTAGAACTCTGCTATAAGTCTTATTGCATAGTCTTTTGAGATACGATATTTTTCCTCTCATTGTTTTTAAAATTTTCTGTCTTTAGTTTTCAGAAGTTTTGCTATTATGTGTCTGAATTCAGTTTTCTTTGTATTAATTGTATCTAGAGTTCTATCTAGAGTGCTTCCTGCATCCTGTGACTTGATGTCTTTCTTTGGATTTGGAAATTCTCAGCCATCATTTCTTTGAATATTGCATCTGATCTATTTTTTATTTCCTTTCATGAGATTTTAATTATGCATAACTTAGACATTTTCACTGTGTTTCATACATCTTTTACATTCTTTCTGTATTTTTTCATCCTTTAGCCTCTCTTTACCTGATAGCTCAGTTAGTAAAGAATCCGCCTGCAATGCAGGAGACCTTGGTTCAATTCCTGGGCTGGACAGATCTGCTGGAGAAGGGATAAGCTACCCACTCCAGTATTCTTGGGATTCCCTTGTGGCTCAACTGGTAAAGAATCTGCCTGCAATGCAGGAGATCTGGGTTCAATCCCTGAGTTGGGAAGATCCCCTGGAGAAGGGAAAAGCTACCCATTCCAGTATTCTGGCCTGGAGAATTCCATGGACTGTATAATCCATGAGGTGACAAAGAGTCAGACATGACTGAGTGACTTTCACTTTACTTTAGTCTGGATGTTTTCTTTTTGCCTTTTTCTAGCCCACTTATTCTCCCTTCAGTCTGTACAATCTGCTGTCGAACCCATCTGTTGAGTTCTTAATGTCAATTTTTATATTTTTAAGTTATAGAATTTATTTTTAATAATTTTGTATTTCTATGCTGAAATTATCCATCTTTTATTTAATTTATTGATTATACTAATCACTGTTATTGAAAAGCCTGATAATGATAATAACTGGATCTCCTTTGGGTCTCTTCCTATTACATATTTTTTTCTCTTGATTTTGTTGGTCAATTCATATTTCTTTGTATATCTTAAATTTTTAATAAAAATTGACATTATGCATTTTAAAATTTAGAGATAATATGAAGCTCTGGCTTATGCTGCCGTCCTCAAGAAAGAATATACTTTCACTTTCAACAAATATTAGAGGCAGATCACCTTAATGCCATTCGAGATTGAGCTGACCTGAAGCTGGTCTACAGTGTTTACAATGGCTAGTCTATTTGTGATTCACTTAAAATCTCAAACCAAGAAAAGTGCCACAAAGGAGGTAAGCTGAATGGTGGAGAGAAATTTGGGATTGGAGTGAGGAGTGGATGCTTTCTTAGCTAGGGCGCTCAAGGAAGGCCTTTGTGAGAGGTGATATTGAGGTGCTACCTGAATGAGGAGAAAGAAACAGCCATGTGAAGATGTAGGTTCTTCCAGATAAAGTGAGCAGTAAATGCAAGTTCTCTGAAACAGAAATGAGATTGTCAGCTTTGTGAAATAGAAACAGGATATGATGGCATTACAAAGTATATAAGTGTCAGATATTAGCTGCCCTGGCAAAAAGCATGAGTTTCATTCCAGATGCAATGGGAAATTATTGAAGAGTTTCACACAAGAGAATGATAAGATCATTTATATTTTCGAAAAATTTCTCTGGTTGCTATGTGGAGAAATATTTATGATGGAACAAGAATTGAAGCAGAGAGACCACTGATAAGGCTATTTGCAGTCACCCAAGTGACAGATGATGGTGGCCTTGACTAGGGTGGCAGTGCAAATAAAGAGAAATAGATGGACTTGAGATAAATGTTGGAGGAAGGATTGGCAGGGCTTGTTGCTGGGTTAGGTATGGGGTAGAAAGACAAGGGTTTGAGTAATTGGGTGGATGGTTGTGCCTTATATCAAGATGGGGAAGTGCAGGAAAGGCATAGATTTGGGGGATAAAAGTCAAGAATTCCATTTAGAAGACATTTACTTGCTCTACAAGTGGCATTAAGTTGGTGTCTTTCAGTTGTAAGTATCAAACTGGCTTAAGCAAAAATAGGAAATCATTGGCTGACTCTGCTGGGAAATACACCCTCATAAACAGCTAGATCCAGGCACTCTGTCATCACAACACACACCCACACTCACACACCCACACTCACACACACACACACACACACACATACACATACACATACACGCGCTCTCTCTCTCCATTATGGGGAGAGAGAGCTCTTCTCCTCCTTCTCAGAGATGATTTAAGACTTGAATGACTGCAGTCATGCCCCTCTCACCAGGGGAACTGTCTACAGTAGGGAAAAAGGCAGTCATCCCACCACCAGTGCTCCTATTGCTGTGTTCTTCTGCTCCATCCCTCACACTGTGTGAGATTACCTATCTACCTAGGAAGAGGCTGGACACCCCTCAAGCGTAAGAACCACATCTTATCCCCTCTGAACCCCTAGCTTAGTAAAATAACTGAATCAACTTTGGAGTCAGACACCTGGATTCCACAAAGTTCTGACATTTACAGTAGTAGCTGTGTGGCCTTGGACAAGTCACTTAACCTCTCTGAGATTTTCCTCCTCCGTAAACTAATGATTAAAAATATGTGATTGGGTAGGTTATGAGGATTAAATAAGATCTTGAAGAGAAATGCCTGGTACAGTTCAGGTACTCTATGGTTTGATAAATGAGGACACAGAGGCTGTAGCACGCACCCTGGGTTTGATCTTCGAGAAACAAGTGGGGAGATGTGAAGCTGAGTAGAGCTTGGCAGTTGGGGAGGGAAACCAGCTTGGAGCAGTGGGCAGGGATGCCTGACACTCACTGTGCAGTTTTCTTGATCAGCCCCACCCCAAACCTGGCTTCAGACCAAACTTGCCTGGTGGGGACCCTTCTGAGGGTCCCCACCCACACCAAGACAGGCCCTGTCCTGTACCCACTCCTCTGCCTGCGGCTGGGGCTTGCTAAAGCCACATACATTCCTGAGGTGTCGATAATATTCTGGAAGCCACGCCTACCACCCACTGCCTACCTCAGGCTGGATAGGAGAGGAGCACACGCTGCCCCCCTGCATACAGCAGGGGCTGCTGGCCAGGACACGTGCACACACCCCGGCCCCTTCTTCCCAGAACCACAGACAGCACAGCTTTAAGGAGCCTGAAAGAGTCCCCAGCACCCTCCTTCACAGATGCCCGAGGCCCTGCCAATCTGTGAAAGGCCCCACCACATTCCCCCAGTTAGCACCAACCAGCTTCGTCCTCCCCCACAAAGCCCACAAATTTAAAAAACGTGCTCAGAACCCTTTGACATCAGGGAAACCATGCCCAGGGTGACCTAATGATGGACGAATGTACTGATCACTGTTCGGGTATCTTTACTTTGACGATAGCTCCCAGGAGTCTGGGTGCCCGGGACCCAGGTGGAAACCCAGTCATCTTCATGGGTGCAGCACGCAGTCCAGCCATGACTGAGGAGGGTGGTCCAGAGAGAAGATGGGAGCTCTCAGCCTCTGGGGTCAAACAGAGGACAGTGCCCTGACTCCCTGACTCTGCACTTGTGACCCAGGGGCAAATGGTTTAACCTCTCTGAGCTCCTGTGACCTCCTCTGTAAAACAGGGCTTGACAACAAGGCAAGCAAGGATTAAGTAAAGTAACATTTGTAAAGAAGTTAGCAGGAGGCTGGACTCACAGTAAGCAATCTATAAAGTGAAGATCATCATTAATAGAAACAAAGGAATAGAAGTCTGTGATTCCTGTCTCAGATTGGGGCCAGGTTGGAGACTGAACAAACCCCCCTTCCCAACCCTGCCAGCATTGTAGAGTCCCAGGACCTCATTACCTCTTACCTGCCCACCTCTCCTCCCCCAGAAATCCACAGCTTAGGGTCCTGGGCCCAGCTCTGTCCTCCAACTCCTGCCCTCTCTGCCTGATGACTCATCCCAGCTCCAGGCCATAGTTGTTCCCATCAGAAACCCACTTTTCCGGTTTCCCCTCCTGAGTCAGGGACCCCTTGGGCCCTGCCTTGCTCCTAGCTTAAGGGAGTGGTAGGGGACCCTGAGTCAAATACAGGTCTCTCTCTTGTCCCCCTCCCCAGACCTGGGACCTCAAGGGAGCTGGGGGAGCCAGGGGAGGGGAGAGATGGGAGCAAAAGCAGGGAAGGAGACGATCCCCTTCCTTGGCCTGAATTATATCTAGAGCAGCTCTGATTCCTGGGCAGGGATGGACCCAGGTTTTGCAGGCCTAGGGGGAGTAGGGAGGTAAGACAGGGAAGAGTGGAAAGGTCAGGCTAGAGCTAGGATTTCCCACTGCTGGGGGTTGGGAGTGAGAGGGGCGGCGGGGGGCGGGGGCTGGTCCTGGAAGTCCCTCTAGCATGTCACACTCGGCAAAATGTATGCAGAACTCCTCTCCTCTGTGAGCAATCTGCACCTCCCCCAGCGGGCCCTGCAGGTAGAGCTCACCGCTCATCCACGCTTCCTCTGCCCAGCGCATCTCATCGGTTGCCAGTGCTCGCCTTTTTTGCCTCTCTCTCACTGGTCTCTCCCACCCACGTCTTCCCCACTGCCTGGTGTGGATCTGCATTACCTCTTCCCCTCCTCCCTGGTCTCCTCTCCCGCAATCTCTCTCCACACAGCCCGCTCACCAGGGAACTTCCTTACACCGAACCGATCAAACATGGGGCAGGCTTGGGAAGGAGCAAACACAGCCGTGGCGGCAGGAGCCAGTGCTTCCCTCTGTTCAGTCGGTTGAATTATGGGGCAGGGAGTGGGGTCGGGGGACAGTGCGGAGGGAGCTGGGTGGCCTGGGCTGTAATCTCTGAGCACATGCACATGCCAGACTACAGCGTCCCCCTGTCATGGTTCCTTCATCACACGCTGGGAAGGGTATCATTGGACCCATTTTACAGATGAGAAAACTGACAGGTAAAGAGGTCATAAAGATTGTGCCCAACCTACAGCTGGGAGGGGACAGAGTTGGAGTTTGACTTCAGTCTTATTTTAGAAACGGATTCTCTTCAATGATCACAGCTGTCTCCAGAGACTAAGGAGAAAAATCTGTGTTGGGGGCCCCTGAAGTGTCAGTGGACCAATTGGTTTCCTGAGAAGCTCTCTGAAAGGGTCTTTGTGTGTGTGTGTGTGCACACGCGCGTGTGCGCGCGCCCTGCTCCAGGCAGGCCTGAGTGTGTCCTGCCTGAAAATGAATCTTGCCCACTGCTGCCCTCCGCTGACCAGAGGCAGAATTGCTTCAGTCTCTTGGGAATCTGACTGCAGGGGACCATGTTGCCCAACTCTTAGGACCCTGAAAAACCAGGTGGTCTGAGGTTAAATCTCTAATATATAAAGAGCTCTTAAAAAGCAATAAGAAACAAACAGACCCAACAGAAAAATAGATAAAGGACATAAACAGACCATTTGACAAAAGAAAATATCCAAATACCTAATAAGCAGATGATCAACCTCACTAACAAACCAAAGAAAAGAAAATAAAAACAATATCCAACCTAGACAACCTAGACAGCATATTGCAAAGCAGAGACATTACTTTTCTGTCAGAAAGCAAGCTCTGGGAGTTGGTTCTGGACAAGGAAGCCTGGTGTGCTGCCGTCCATGGAATCCCCAAAGAGTCAGACATGACTGAGAGATTGAGCTGAACTGAACTGAAAGTGAAAGTGAACTCGCTCAGTCGTGTCCGACTCTTAGCGACCCCACGGACTGTAGCCCATCAGGCTCCTCCGTCCAAGGGATTTTCCAGGCAAGAGTACTGGAGTGGGGTGCCAACTGAACTGAAGGACCCTGAAAAACCAGGTGGTCTGAGGTTAAATCTCTAATATATAAAGAACTCTTAGAAGCAATAGGGGCTTCCCTGGTGGCTCAGAGGTTAAAGCGTCTGCTTGCAATGCGGAAGACCTAGGTTTTATCCCTGGGTTGGGAAGATCCCCTGGAGAAGGAAATGGCAACCCACTCCAGTATTCGTGCCTGGAGAATCCCATGGACGGAGGAGCCTGGTGGGCTATAGTCCATGGGGTCGCAAAGAGTCGGACACGACTGAGCGACTTCACTTGAACTTTTAGAAGCAATAAGANACCTCTTACCTGCCCACCTCTCCTCCCCCAGAAATCCACAGCTTAGGGTCCTGGGCCCAGCTCTGTCCTCCAACTCCTGCCCTCTCTGCCTGATGACTCATCCCAGCTCCAGGCCATAGTTGTTCCCATCAGAAACCCACTTTTCCGGTTTCCCCTCCTGAGTCAGGGACCCCTTGGGCCCTGCCTTGCTCCTAGCTTAAGGGAGTGGTAGGGGACCCTGAGTCAAATACAGGTCTCTCTCTTGTCCCCCTCCCCAGACCTGGGACCTCAAGGGAGCTGGGGGAGCCAGGGGAGGGGAGAGATGGGAGCAAAAGCAGGGAAGGAGACGATCCCCTTCCTTGGCCTGAATTATATCTAGAGCAGCTCTGATTCCTGGGCAGGGATGGACCCAGGTTTTGCAGGCCTAGGGGGAGTAGGGAGGTAAGACAGGGAAGAGTGGAAAGGTCAGGCTAGAGCTAGGATTTCCCACTGCTGGGGGTTGGGAGTGAGAGGGGCGGCGGGGGGCGGGGGCTGGTCCTGGAAGTCCCTCTAGCATGTCACAC
The DNA here is from genome assembly GCA_006410635.1 of Cephalophus harveyi. Classification (NCBI taxonomy): domain Eukaryota; kingdom Metazoa; phylum Chordata; class Mammalia; order Artiodactyla; family Bovidae; genus Cephalophus; species Cephalophus harveyi. The sequence continues at coordinate 109,353 of SJYT01055684.1, read as the reverse complement.
TCGGCAAAATGTATGCAGAACTCCTCTCCTCTGTGAGCAATCTGCACCTCCCCCAGCGGGCCCTGCAGGTAGAGCTCACCGCTCATCCACGCTTCCTCTGCCCAGCGCATCTCATCGGTTGCCAGTGCTCGCCTTTTTTGCCTCTCTCTCACTGGTCTCTCCCACCCACGTCTTCCCCACTGCCTGGTGTGGATCTGCATTACCTCTTCCCCTCCTCCCTGGTCTCCTCTCCCGCAATCTCTCTCCACACAGCCCGCTCACCAGGGAACTTCCTTACACCGAACCGATCAAACATGGGGCAGGCTTGGGAAGGAGCAAACACAGCCGTGGCGGCAGGAGCCAGTGCTTCCCTCTGTTCAGTCGGTTGAATTATGGGGCAGGGAGTGGGGTCGGGGGACAGTGCGGAGGGAGCTGGGTGGCCTGGGCTGTAATCTCTGAGCACATGCACATGCCAGACTACAGCGTCCCCCTGTCATGGTTCCTTCATCACACGCTGGGAAGGGTATCATTGGACCCATTTTACAGATGAGAAAACTGACAGGTAAAGAGGTCATAAAGATTGTGCCCAACCTACAGCTGGGAGGGGACAGAGTTGGAGTTTGACTTCAGTCTTATTTTAGAAACGGATTCTCTTCAATGATCACAGCTGTCTCCAGAGACTAAGGAGAAAAATCTGTGTTGGGGGCCCCTGAAGTGTCAGTGGACCAATTGGTTTCCTGAGAAGCTCTCTGAAAGGGTCTTTGTGTGTGTGTGTGTGCACACGCGCGTGTGCGCGCGCCCTGCTCCAGGCAGGCCTGAGTGTGTCCTGCCTGAAAATGAATCTTGCCCACTGCTGCCCTCCGCTGACCAGAGGCAGAATTGCTTCAGTCTCTTGGGAATCTGACTGCAGGGGACCATGTTGCCCAACTCTTAGGACCCTGAAAAACCAGGTGGTCTGAGGTTAAATCTCTAATATATAAAGAGCTCTTAAAAAGCAATAAGAAACAAACAGACCCAACAGAAAAATAGATAAAGGACATAAACAGACCATTTGACAAAAGAAAATATCCAAATACCTAATAAGCAGATGATCAACCTCACTAACAAACCAAAGAAAAGAAAATAAAAACAATATCCAACCTAGACAACCTAGACAGCATATTGCAAAGCAGAGACATTACTTTTCTGTCAGAAAGCAAGCTCTGGGAGTTGGTTCTGGACAAGGAAGCCTGGTGTGCTGCCGTCCATGGAATCCCCAAAGAGTCAGACATGACTGAGAGATTGAGCTGAACTGAACTGAAAGTGAAAGTGAACTCGCTCAGTCGTGTCCGACTCTTAGCGACCCCACGGACTGTAGCCCATCAGGCTCCTCCGTCCAAGGGATTTTCCAGGCAAGAGTACTGGAGTGGGGTGCCAACTGAACTGAAGGACCCTGAAAAACCAGGTGGTCTGAGGTTAAATCTCTAATATATAAAGAACTCTTAGAAGCAATAGGGGCTTCCCTGGTGGCTCAGAGGTTAAAGCGTCTGCTTGCAATGCGGAAGACCTAGGTTTTATCCCTGGGTTGGGAAGATCCCCTGGAGAAGGAAATGGCAACCCACTCCAGTATTCGTGCCTGGAGAATCCCATGGACGGAGGAGCCTGGTGGGCTATAGTCCATGGGGTCGCAAAGAGTCGGACACGACTGAGCGACTTCACTTTCACTTTTAGAAGCAATAAGAAACAAACAGACCCAACAGAAAAATAAATAAAGGACATAAACAGACCATTTCACAAAAGAAAATATCCAAATAGCTCCAAATAGCAGATGATCAACCTCACTAATAAACCAAAGAAATGAAAATAAAAACAATGAAGTTACACGTTCACCTATTAGATTCAGTTCAGTTCATTTCAGTTCATTTCATTTCAGTCACTCAGTCGTGTCCGACTCTTTGTGACCCCATGAATCGCAGCACGCCAGGCCTCCCTGTCCATCACCGACTCCCGGAGGTCACTCAGACTCACGTCCATCGAGTCAGTGATGCCATCCAGCCATCTCATCCGCGGTCGTCCCCTTCTCCTCCTGCCCCCAATCCCTCCCAGCATCAGAGTCTTTTCCAATGAGTCAACTCTTCGCATGAGGTGGCCAAAGTACTGGAGTTTCAGCTTTAGCATCATTCCTTCCAAAGAAATCCCAGTTGCATTTCTTTTCCATGGGGATGGTCTCTAGTGCTGATTCTAGCATGTCTTTTTTTTTTTTTTTTTGGCTACACTGTGGGGCATGATGGATCTTAGTTCTCTGACCAGGGATCAAACTGTGCCCCCTGCACCGCAAGCATGGAGTCTTAACCACTGGACTGACAGAGAAGTCCCTCCAGCTTGCCTCTTTATCTCCCTGTGCATTTGCTAATGCAACCCCCTCTATGTATTATATTTCTGCTCATCCTTTAAAACCATCTTAAATAAATGTCCCCTTTTCCAGGAAGCCTTCCTAGACTCCCACAAAAATTTTTAAAGTGGTGCATTAAGCTATTCCTACCTCCTTTCCTGTGACTTGAGCTACTTCCTGCTTTTTCTTTACTTCCTTTTTTCTTATTTCACATTTTTTAAATTGACTTTTTTTTTTTTTTTAAATCCCCTTTCTTTGTTCTCTCAGCTACCATGGAAGTGAAGCATGCATAATGCATAGATAAAATAGAGAGTTGAATAAAAATGCCTTGCCTGATTTCTACCACCCAATACAAAATCAGATGTTTTCAATCCATTTTATAATTCTTATCATTATGGCTTATTTAGATTCACCAACACATTTGCCAGGTTCTTTATTCATCATTACCTCTCGCTTCCCACACTTTTCTTCTGGGATTGTTTTTTAACAGTTTTATTGAAGTCTAACTGGCATATGATAAATGGCGCAGAAAAATTGCACGTATTTAAAGTGAGCAATTTTGATGAGTTTTGACATATATACAACCTATGAAATCATCACCACTGTCAAGATAATGAACATCACCCCAAAAGTTTCCTGGTGCCTCTTTGTAATTTCTCCCTTCTTCCCTCCACTCCCTGCCCCACCCCATCCTCAGGCAACCACTGATCTGCTTTCTGTCACTATAGATTAGTTTCATTTTCTAGAATTTTGTTTGAACGGAGTCATATAGGAAGTGCGCTTCCCTGATGGCTCAGTGGTAAAGAATCTGCCAATGCAGGAGATGTGAGTTCAATCGTTGGGTTGGGAAGATCCCCTGGAGAAGGAAATGGCAACCCACTCCAGTATTCTTGCTTGGGAAATCTCTTGGACAGAGGAGCCTGGCAGGCTACAGCCCGTGGAGGTGTAAAAGAGTTGCACACGACTTAGAGACTACACAACAACAACAACTCTTTTCTGTCTTCTTTCACTCAGCACAATTATTTTGAGATTCAGCTGTGTTGCTACATGGATAAATAATGTGCTCTTGGTATTGCTGAATAGCATTCCAGTTTATGGGTATACCACATTTTGTGTATCCATTTACTTGTTGATTTGAGACCTTTATTTCCCATTTGTTGTTGTTGTTTAGTTGCTAAGTCACATCTGACTCTTGCTACTCCAAGGACTGTAGCCCCCTAGGCTCCTCTGTCCATGGGATTTCCCAGGCAAGAATATTGGGTTGCTATTTCCTTCTCCAGGGGATCCTCCCAAACCAGGGGTTGAACCCACATCTCCTGCATTGGCAGGCGGCTTCATTACCATTTGAGCCACCAAGGAAGCCCTATTTCCAATTGGGGCTATTATAAATAAAGCAGCAATGGACATTTGTGTATAAATCGTCATGCAACAATGGTTTTGTTTCTCTTAAACACCTTGGAGTAGAATGGCTGAGTTATGTGGTTGGTGTATTTTTAACTTTTTAAGAAACTGCTAAACTGTTTTCCAAATTAGTTGTACATTGAACAGTTTCTCCAGCAATTTAAGAAAGATTTTGTTACCCCACATCCTCACCAGCACTTTGTATGCCCTTAGGTGTTACAGTAAGTGCATTGTAGTATCTCTTTGTGGTTTTAATTTGCATTTTAATGATGACTAATGATGTCAAACATCTTTTTATATGCTTGTTGGCCATCAACACATATTCTTTGGTGAAGCGTTTGTGCAAATCTTTTACCCATTTTGGGGGAAGCTGTGTTTTCTTTTTATTGAGTTTTTATGGTTCTTTATATTCTGCATAAAAGTCCTTGATTAGATATGTGATTTGCAGTTATTTTCTCCCAGTCTGTGGCTTGTCTTTTCATTATTGTAGCAGTGTCTTTCAAAGAATAGATTTTTCTTAATTTTGATGAAGTCCAGTTTATCAATTTTTCCTTGCATGCTGTAATCAGTGTTTTAAATTTTCAGTACTATATACAGGAAATCATTGCCTAAGTCAAAACCAACAAAGAATTTCTTCTGTTTTCTTCCAGAAGTTTTATAGTTTTATGGCATACATTTAAGTCCATGACTCAAGTCTTATTTTTGTTTTCATTTTTTGCCTATGGATGTTTAGTTGTTCCAATACTATTTTTTGAAAATATTATCCTTTCTCAATTGAATTGCCTTCACATATTTTCAAAAATCAATTGACTAAGTGTGGCTCTCTTTCTGGAATCTCTATCTTGTCCTATAGATCTAAGTGTCTATCTTGAAGCCAGTACCACACTGTCTTGCTTACTGTAGCTTTATAATAAGTCCTTCAACATTCACATTCTTTTTCAAAACGGTTTTTACTATTTTACATCCTCTGTATTTTTATATAAATTTTGAAGTTAGCTTGTCAGTTTGTACACACACACACACACACAAAGTCTACTAGGGTTTTCATTAAGATTGTGTTGAATCTATAGATGAATTTTGGGAGAATTGATTTAATATTGAGTCCACTAATCTAAGACCGTGGTATAGCATCCCATTTGTTTAGGTCTTCTTTAATTTTTCTTAGCAAAGCATTGTTATTGTGTATAGGTTTCACACATTTTTGTCAGAGTCATCCCCAAGTATTTAATATATTTTACTATAAATAATGTTTAAAATTTTAATTTCTGATTATTTGTTTCTAAGAAATAGAAATAAAATGGATTTTTTCATATTAATCTTGTGTCAAACCTAACTAACTCACTTATTTGTTCCAGCAGCACTGGCAAGAATCTCTAGTATAATATGCAGTAAAAGTGATGAGTGCTGACATCTTTACTTTGATTCTGATCCTAGGGGAAAGGATTCAGTCTTTTACCATGAAATATGGTAGAAACTGTAGGTTTTTCATAAATGCCCTTTATCAAGTTGAGGAACTTCTCTATTATTTCTACAGCATTGAGGATTTTAATCAAGAATGGATTTGACTTTTGTGAAACGTTTTTTCTGCTTATTAAGATGATCACATGGCTTTTCTTTCTCAGTCTATTAATATGATGGATTATATTGACTATATTCCTGGGGCATATTATCCTTTTAACCATGATGTATTGATGCTGCTAAGTCGCTTCAGTTGTGTCCGACTCTGTGCGAGCCCATAGACGGCAGCCCACCAGGCTCCCCCATCCCTGGGATTCTTCAGGCAAGAACACTGAAGTGGGTTGCCATTTCCTTCTCCAATGCATGAAAGTGAAAAGTCAAAGTGAAGTTGCTCAGTCGTGTCCGACTCTTAGCGATCCCATGGACTGCAGCCTACCAGGGTCCTCCGTCCATGGGATTTTCCAGGCAAGAGTACTGGAGTGGGGTGCCATTGCCTTCTCCGGATGTATTGATAGTATCCTGTTTATATATTGTTGAATTCAATTTGCTGGCCTTGTAAAATAAATCAGGTGGTATTCCCTCCTCTTCAATTTTATGGAAGATTTGTGTAAAATTAGTATTATTTCTTCCTTATACATTTGGAAGAATTCCTCAGTGAAGCCATCTGGAGTTGGAGTTTTTGTGAGAAGATTTTAACTATAAATTCAGTTTATTTGTGTGTGTATATGTGCTCAATTGGAGAGTCGTATCCAACTTTTTGCGAACCCATGGACTATAGCCCACCAGGCTCCTCTGTCCAAGCGGGAATACTGGAGTGGGTTGCCATTTCCTTCTCCAGGGGATCTTCCCAACCCAAGGAATCAAGGAACCTGCATCTCCTGCACTGGCAGGCAGATTCTTTACCACTGAGCCACCTGAGAAGCCCCAATTTATTTAATACTTATAAAATTATTCAGATTATCTCTTTCTTCTTGAGTGAGCTTTGGTCATTTGTATCTTTCAAGGAATTTATCGTTTTTATCTAAATTATCAAACCTAGGTTGGCAGAGTACCTTCAATATCTTTGAAGATCTGCTATCTTCTAGCTTGCATTGTTTCCAAATACAAAATCTGCTGCCATAATTCTTTGCTTTTCTGCATGTAGTGCATCTTTAAAAAAATTATTTTATTTATTTATTATTTTTGGTGTGCTAGGTCTTCGTCGCTGCACATAGGCTTTCTTTAGTCAGAGCGAGTGGGGCTCCTCTCTAGATGTTCAGGGGCCTCTCACTGCAGGGGGCTTCTTTTGTTGCTGGAGTACAGGCTCTTGGCAATCTTCCCAGGTAACACTAGTGATAAAGAACCTGCCTGCCAAGACAGGAGATGCAGCTCCGATCCCTGGGTCAGGAAGATCCCCTGGAGGAAGGCATGGCAACCCACTCTAGTATTCTTATTTGGAGAATTCCATGGACAGAGGAGCCCAGCGGGCTACTTACAGTTCAGGTCCATCTGTCGTGAAGAGTCGAACACCACTGAAGCGACTTAGCATGCACACCTGTGCAGGCTCTAGGCACTCTGGCTTCAGTGGTTGTGGCTGGCAGGGTTTGTTGCCCCAAAGCATGTGGAATCCTTCTCGACCAAGGATCAAACCCGTGTCCCTGCATTGGCAGGTGGACTCTCAACCATCAGACCACCAGGGAAGTCCCAGCAGTGTGTCTTCTTACTCTGACTACCATGAAGATTTTCACTTTATCCCTTGTCTTATGCAATTTGATATGCTGTGTCTGTAATTTTCTTGATGTTTCTTGTGTTTGTGGTTTATTGAATTTCTTGGATCTGTGAATTTATAGTTTTCATCAGATTGGAAAATTTTCAGACATTTCTTCAAATTGCTTTTGGTCCCTCCCCTTCTCCTCTCCCTCCAAATACACATATGTTAGCCTGCTTTAAAGTTATCCCGCAGCTTGTTTATGCTTATTTCATTTGTTACATCTTTTTTTTTTCTTTGTATGTTTTATTTTGGATAGTTTCTATAGCTATGTCTTTAGGTTCACAAATCTTTGCTGCAGTATCAAAACTGTCATTGATTCCATTCAGTGTATTTTTCATCTTAAACATTGTAATTTTCATCTCTAGAAATTTGATTTGGGTCTTTTTTATATCTTCCATGACTCTACTTAACATACTTAACCTTTCTTCTAGCTTTTTGAACTTATGGAATTCAGTTATAATATGTGTTTTAATGTCTTGTCTCCTAATTCTATCATGTGTCACTTCTGGGTAGTTCTGATTGATTTTTCTTTTCCTGATAAGTTGTATTTTCCTCCTTCCTTACATGCCTGGTACTTTCTTTTTGGATGCCAGACATTGTGAGTTTTACCTTGTGGGTGCTGGATCATTTTTGTATTCTTATAAATATTCTTTAGCTTTGTTCTGGATAAGGGTAGGCTCAGTTCAGTTCAGTTCAGTTCATTTCAGTCGCTCAGTCGTGTCTGACTCTTTGCGACCCCATGCACTGCAGTATGCCAGGCCTCCCTGTCCATCACCAACTCCCAGAATTCACTCAAACTCATTTCCATTGAGTTGGTGATGCCATCTAACCATCTCATCCTCTGTTGTCCCCTTCTCCTCCTGCCTTCAATCTCTTCCAGGATCAGGGTCTTTTCCAATGAGTCAGTTCTTCACATCAGGTGGCCAAAGAATTGGAGTTTCAGCTTCAGCATTAGTCCTTCCAATGAACACCCAGGACTGATCTCCTTCAGAATGGACTGGTTGGATCTCCTTGCAGTCCAAGGGACTCTCAAGAGTCTTCTCCAACTCCGCAGTTCAAAAGCATCAATTCTTTGATGCTCAGCTTTCTTTATAGTCCAACTCTCACATCTATACATGACTACTGGAAAAACCATAGCCTTGACTAGACAGACCTTTGTCAGCAAAGTAATGTCTCTGCTTTTTAATATGCTGTCTAGGTTGGTCATAACTTTTCTTCCAAGGAGCAAGCATCTTTTAATCTCATGGCTGCAGTCACCATTTGCAGTGATTTTGGAGCCCAAGAAAATAAAGTCTGTCTCTGTTTCCACTGTTTCCCCATCTATTTGCCATGAAGTGATGGGACCAGATGCCATGATTTTAGTTTTCTGAATGTTGAGTTTTAAGCCAGCCAACTTTTTCACTCTCCTCTTTTACTTTCATCAAGAGGCTCTTCAATTCTTCTTTGCTTTCTGCCATAAGTGTGGTGTCATCTGCATATTGAGGTTATTGATATCTCTCCTGGCAATCTTGATTCCAGCTTATGCTTCCTCCAGCCCGGCATTTCTCATGAGGTCCTCTGTATATAAGTTAAATAAGCAGGGTAACAATATACAGCCTTGACATACTCCTTTCCCAATTTGGAACCAGTCTGTTCTTCTATGTCCAGTTCTAACTGTTGCTTCTTGACCTGAATACAGATTTCTCAGGAGGCAGGTCAGGTGGTCTGGTATTCCCATCTCTTTCAGAATTTTCCACAGTTTATTGTGATCCACACAGTCAGAGGTTTTGGTGCAGTCAATAAAGCAGAAGTAGATGTTTTTCTGGAACTGTCTTGCTTTTTTGATGATCTAGCGGATGTTAGCAATTTGATCTCTGGTTCCTCTGCCTTTTCTAAATCCAGCTTGAACATCTGGTTAGGCTACTTGGAAATAATTTGACCCTTTCAAAAGTCTTGCTTCTAAACTTTTTGGACAGGATCAGAGTAGTATTTAGCCGAGAGATAAGTCTCCCCATTACTGAAGTAAAATTCTTTTGATTTCTCTACTCAGATTCCCAAGAATTATGATATTTTCCTCTCTAGTTGGTGGAAATGGCCTTTTTACCAGCTATATGTGAACTCTGAGAATTTTTTCCTTGAATCCTTCTGGGAGGTCCTTTCCCCTGCCTTGGGTCCTGTCCTCTTATGCGTACATTGATCAATACTCAGTACTGGGCTAGTACCCTAGCTGGTACTTTGTCCTGTAAACTCTAGCTTTTCTGGCCTCCCTGGCCTCCCTGATCTCAGGGATCTGTCTCCTAATTTCAGGACTACCTCTGGAGTCTGTCTAAGATCCCTCTCCCTGCACTGTGGCCTGGAAACTTTCTCTAGGCAGTAAGCTGGGGCAACTACAGGGCTGAGTTTGTTGGTTTCCCATCTCTCAGAGATCACTGCCCCTTACAGCCTCACGTCTGATGCCTTGAGAACCACCACTTCGTACATCTTGTCTAGCTTTCCTTAGTTGTTTCAAGCAGGAAAGTACATCTACTTCTTGTTACTCTATCTTGGCTGGAAGAGAAGTCTTTTCCGCTGCGTTTAATTTTTCTTCTTTCTGAAGTTCATCCTTCATAAATTCTTGGAGCAACGTCTAAAATAAGATTCCCTTATCTCTCAGTCTGTAGATCTCTGAAATTTTCTTTATTTTACACCCACATTTCAATGCTAGTTAGCTGAATGTAGGATTCTAATTGTTTTTCTGTTCACTCTGAAGTTTTATTCCATTGGCATCTATTGTTGCTGATGAGAAAATGGCTTCAGGCAGAAATCATTCATTTATAGATAACCTCCTTCCTCTCTAGCAATTTTTCAGATTTCTTCCTTTATCTTTATCATTTTCCAATTTCTTTACAACATCTCTGGGAATGACATTTTAAAAACTACTTGGAACTCAGTGTTTTCATTTTAGGGGCTCATTTTTCTTCATGTATAGAAAATTCTCATCATCATTTCTTGAAATGTTGCTTCTTCCCTATTGTCTCCATCTGGGACTGATTAAATAAGTGTTGGAACTTCTTGCTTTCTCCACCATGATTTTTAATTTATCTTTCATATTTTCCTTTTCTCTGTAATATTGGATAATGTTTACTGAATACTTACTATGTGCTATAAGAGCTATAACTCAGTGACAAGAAACATAAACTCATTTAATCCTAATGGTACATGAGGGCTTCCCTGGTGGCTCAGCAGTAAAGAAGCTGTCTGCAGTGCAGGAGACCTGGGTTCAATGCCTGGGTCGGGAAGATCCCCTGGAGGAGGAAATGGCAACCCTCTCCAGTATGCTTGCCTGGAGAACCCTATGGACAGAGGAACCTGCTGGGCTACAGTGCATGGGGTCACAGAGTGACACAACCGAGTGCATACACAACAAACAGGTATAGTATATCTTCATTTTGCCTTTGAAAAATCTGAGACACAAGGAGGTTTAAAAATACGCCTAAGGCCTTATAACTGGGCTTCCCAGGTGGCTCTCGTGGTAAAGAACCCACCTGCAAATGCAGGGGACATAAGAGACAAAGGTTCGGCCCCTGGGTTGGAGGAGGGCATGGCAACCCGCTCCAGTCTTCTTGCCTGGAGAATCTCTTGGACAGAGGAGCCTGGCAGATTATAGTCCACAGAGTCACAAAGAGTCAGATACGACTGAAATGACTTAGCACACAAAGCCTTATAACTAGTAACAGAGCTGAAATTTAATCCCAGGCATGTGGCTTCAGAGCCCCTGCATTCGGCTGATATTCTTTGCTAGCTGTCATAATTTCATTTCTTTGTGCTGCTTTGTGCTACAGCCTGGGTGATGTCTTCAGGCCAATCAAGTTTACTAATTCTCTCTCCAGCCTAATGTCTAGTCTACTTCTCTAAACACGAATGAGTTTTCAATAGTTTATTTCTATTATCTCTATTTGGTTCTTTTTTTATTTAAAAAAAGCTGTATACCTTCTATTCCTAATTTTATCTCTTTAAACACACTTCTGTTCTCATCTTTCAGACTTTTCTGTTTTGGCCATGTGCACCATTTAGATCTTCCGTCATTAAAAAGAAAAAGTCACCCCATTCAACCACAAGGGGTGCAGTTAGCTGACAACCTGGGATTATTAGCACCTTTATGACCTGCCTGGGCTTTTGAATTGAGACCATGCTCTTCCTTGACAGTCTCCAAGCAACGATTGATTAGAAATAGGGAACTAGTCTCACCGTTTTTGTTCAACACGGGACTCCTCCAACGTGCGATACCTGCTCTGTAATTCCCCTCTGAGTTAGCAGCCAAGGCTTTGTCAAGTCAGCATCACGTCCAAGGCTCTCACTGCCCAGTCTTGCTTCCTCCCCTCTTATCCTTCATAGGCAACACCCCAACTCCTAACTCCACCCCTGCCTTTATTTTCTGGAGGACACAACTAACACAACGTGTGAATTATCCGAGTTGTTTCATCTTCCAACTTTTATCTCCTAGAAGTCTTTCTTTTCTTATACTTTGTAATATTTTTCTAGTGGGAGTTGATTCTAAAGAAATCCTATGTGCCCTACCTTGCAGAGGAGTACTTTGGGTAGTTTCACAAGAAACTTCATTTGCTTAACCTGCTCCATGACAAATTTTCTTTCAAGTTCTTGGTTTTCCCCTACCACTGACACCACCACCATTGTATTGTTAATACAAACTTAACCCTCACCCCCACACTATAACAAGCTGTGATTACAATTATTCCCAGGTGACTCTTTTCTGCCTACAATTTTTTATCTCAGCTATGTATTTAAAAGGGGCTTCCCTGGTGGCTCAGAGGTTAAAGCATCTGCCTTTATGCAGGAGACCCGGGTTCAATCCCTGGGTCGGGAAGATCCCCTGGAGAAGGAAATGGTAATCCACTCCAATATTCTTGCCTGGAGAATCCCATGAACAGAAACACATTTATTATATTTTATCAATCATTTCTATTTATTTACAGTAGGAGGTGAAAGGGACTTCTTCACTGGAGTACCCCATACTTACTGAAATCAAACCCCAAAACACACAGTAAGTATATGTAGTCAGTTAATTGCATGTAACTGGTTTCTCTGGTCATCCTATCTATTTTTTTAACTTTTAATTTTGAAATAATTATAGAGTCTCAGGAAGCTGTAGAGAAGTCTTGCATGCTCTTCAGAGTTTCCCCCAATCAGGAATCTGCATTTTAACCAAATAATCAGATAGATGTAGATGCTGTCAGTTCCACATGTGTATCCCATGGACCTTTCCTATCAACTGCTAGCATCTGCCCATAACCAGGGATGCTCAGAGCTAGAGTTATAAAACACCTCGTGGGACTTCCCTGGTGGTTCCGTGGCTAAGACTCTCTGCTCCGAATGCAGGGGGCCTGGGTTCCATCTCTCATCAAGAAACTAGATCCCACATGCCAACTAAAGATCCCACATGCTGCTACTAAGACCTGGCACAGTCAAATAAATAAACATATTTTTAAAAAACCCAACTGCCTTACCCCTCACATGGGTTATTTCAGAAGAACATGTCTTTTACCATTTCCTAGAGTTTCCCTGCTAGATGAAGCTTTGACTACCAACTGTGGTAACTGGTTGTCTTCCTTTCCTTCATCACCTCCCACTTCTCTTCCAATGCAACTGACACTTCCCAAATAAGTGAACTGAACTCAAATCCTTGTCAAATCTGGACAGTCTGTACCAGAAGTGGTATTAGGAATCAGATCCTTAGGATGAGATTCTAGAGTTGGGTCACCTGCCAGTCAGGGGCGACAGGACCCCATTTTTGGAAGTCCTTGACATGGCTTGAAGTTGGTCACCTTCACTATGACAGGTGACCAACTCCTGTTATAAGGACTCTCATCTGTGGTGAATGGGGGGCTCGGATACAAATGTAAGGAGGTGTGATGGTTTCTATAGCCTCTCTAACATTTGAGAGATATGGAGGCAATGATAATTAAAAGAGCTTGTGGAGTTTGTTGGTTGTTGTTAAGTACCATTGATGTGATGAAAGAAGAAAATGATAGGCTGTAACTAACTAGCCAGCTAACAATCTAGGGCATAGCGCAAGAACCAGAAGGCTTCTATGACAGCATTTAATGATCTCCTAATCTCCTTCGCTGGAGGGAAAACCAGAACCAGGACCCAATGATTAGAGTGGCAGAAGCGTCCCACTCCCCTTTGCTGGAGGGTAAGAGGCTCCCCCTTCTTGCCTAGAGACCAGGGAGAGGCCTCACCTAAGGCAGGTATGTTGCAAGAAGGATACTTGCCCTCTCGGAGGCCTGCTACTACTTCCTCTTGTCACTCTGGGCTAATCACTAAGGTCAAGTCCTAGCACAGCACCACTGAGGGAGTACTACCTCTGCCTGGAGACTTTTACCAAAAACAAACAAACAAACAATGCTAATAAGTGATTAGCATTGTCATCTGACTAATAAGTAGCAACAGCAATCTGGGAATGGATTGTGAGGGTGTTGAGTCAGGAGCAGAATGGAACGTGGAGTCGGATTACAGAAGTTTGTTGAGATGGAAGTACTTTCCTGGGTCTTTGGATCTGTCATCCTGACAAAGGCCCCTGGAGCTGGGATGGCTCCTTGAAACTTGAAAAAATTAATGATCTGGGCTCAATCAGGAGACAGAAACCTCAACTCTATTTTAATAAAATCTAGTATGGACAGAGGAACCTGGCAGGCCACAGTCCATTGGGTCACAAACAGACACAACTAAGTGACTTAGCACACTGGATACACATATAGTATTAAGTAGGTATAATGACATTAACTAGATAACTGGAAAGGTAAAAAGAGCTATTGCTAAGTTATCACAAAGGCAGCAATTACAAGAGCAGATGCTATGTCCAAGGCTCATGAAATAAGGTAAGAGGGTGGAATTACAAAAATTGAAAAGCTTGGAGGAGGGATTCCAAGAAACTAAAACTCAGACCTCCAAGGAGAGGAACCAAAGTGTTGGAAACCGTTGCTACAGAGTGCTGGGAAAACTGCAAACTAGATTCAGCGACCACAAAGGCACTGCTGTGCTAGAAGGAAGAAGTAAGTCCCTCCTTCATGCTTTAGCCTTGTCAACACCCTGCTGCACTCCTTATTGGCAGGGCATAATGGGGAGCAACTGGAGATGCTGACATGATTTTCTGAATCCTGTCTCCAGTACTAAACAACAGGGTATAGTATTGATGGCGTAGTGGTAAAGAATCTGCCTGCTAATGCAGGAGACGCAGGAGATGCAGGTTCAATCCCCTAGAGGAGGAAATGGCAACCCACTCTAGTATTCTTGCCTGGAAAATTTCATGGACAGAGGAGCCTAGCGGGTTGCAGTCCATGGCAGGGTGCAGAGAGTCAGAGATGACTGAGCAATTTTGCTAGCAAGCACACACATGTAGCATTTAGGCAATAGTTTAACAACTGACAGAAAGAATAGCTACAATCAGTGATGAAGCAACACATGAACTGCCAGAACTGGAGGAAGCAGTCAAAGGTAGAGAGAAGTGGGCTCCTGAGAAGAAAAACATTACCTAAAACAAGAGGACCCTCTAGCTGAGATGTTCTCAGTAAGCTGCTTTCACTGATGCTCACTGGAAGTGAGCTTATGAAGGGGACACCGGCCCGATGGAGCAGCTCAGTGGTGGCTGTCCTTTCTAAGCTGGGGACTGTAGGTGAGGATACTCTGTGCCCGGACTCCGTAGTGTTTATATTAATGGTGTGACAGTGGGATTCCAAAACAGCAGAGGCCAGGTGGCAGCACTTAAGCATCAGAGGTCAAAGTGGATGGAAGGTCTACCAAGGGGCCCTGACCCACAGGGATCTGAGGGATCGCTGATAGACCTTGGAGTTCTAAACTTGGTTCAAAAGGGGAGGTGGCCTGTGCATAAAGGCCACTCCTGGGCAGTGGTGATGGCTTGGTTGGTTAATCAGGAACCTGCAAAGGGCAAGACTGAAAACTTGGAGTTACGGAAATCTGGAGAAGAAGCTTGTGGATTAACCTCGAAGAGAAGTTACAGAATGTATGGATCTCAGACTCCTTTCAGTGTCTACTGGACAGTGCCCGTTGTAGAGGAGGCATGGAATAGGCAGGTAGAGAGCACAGTTCACCCCATAGAAATGAGCCGTCCTCTAACCTCAGAGCATGTACATCGGCCAGGGAACCAAGTAGCCAAGGCAACAAGGATGGAAGCCCTGCGTGGCCCAACGGCATGGGCTCCCGCTCACCAAAGCCAGTCTAGGTACTAGTACTTCTCAGCGCTCAGTCTGTCAGAGCAAAGACTGATTTACTTGATAGGGTAGCACCCCTGAAGGAGGGCACAGGGTGACAGGCTGATTACAAAGAACCCAACCATCCCAGAGGGGCCGTGATTCATTCACGACTTCTTGGGATTGATGCAGGTTTGTCTTCTCAGTTCATAATCTCTTGGCTAGCATTACTATCTGAAGGCTCCCAGAGTGTCTAATTTATCATGATGGGATCCCCCAAAAGCATGACCATGGAGGAAGTGGGCATGACCATATTGACCACTGGTCCTACTATATACCATATCAACCAGAAGCTGCCATCTTGAGAAAATATTGGGATAATCACTTGAAAGTATAACTAAGGCATCAGCTGGAAGATAGGGTCAAGATGCTGTCCTTAAGATATATACCTTCAGCCAGTAGCCATTACATAAACACATGCAATATTCCTGATCAGTAGACTACACAGCTCTGGGAACCATGGAAGTGGCCCTTCTCACCTTTATTCCTGGTGTCCCATTTGGTAAATTTATGCTTCCTATCCCCAAACCTTTAGACTCTGCTAGACTAGAGATCCTACTTCCTAGAGGGTAAGAGAACACGCCTACCAGAAGCCACCATAATGGTTTTTACTAAATCTAAAGTTATGTATGCCTCCTGGCAACTTTGAGCTTCTCATGTCAGGAGGAGTGCAGGCACAGAAAGGAGTTACTGAAATGGCAGGAATAAGGGACCCCAGCTGACACAGGTGAGAGGCATCCAGAATGGGTGGTGGAGGGACTTCCCTGGAGGTCCAGTGGTTAAGAATCCTTCTTGCAATGCAGGGGATGTAGGTTCAATCCCTGGTGGAGGAACTAAGATCCCACCAGCTATAAGATCCCACATGCCATGGAATGACTGAGCCTGTGTGCCACAACTAGGGAGTCTGTGCCACAGTGAAGATCCTGTGTACTACAGCTAAGACCGGACACAGCCAAAGACAGTTTTTTTTAAGGGTGGTAGAGAAGGAAGCTGACGAGCATCTCTTCATCTCAGGACCAATGACAGCAGTGGCATTTTGGCTTGTTCCACTAATCCTGCTGTTGTCTTCTTTTTTTAAAAAAATGACTGGTTGCCACCTTGAAGAAGCAGGGGCAGGACCTGAAACTTGAAGTGGGGGGCTGGTTGAGCTGAGGGTGTGTAAGGAGGGCTGTCACAGATGCTACTGTTGCCCTGTCTTTATCCTTCAGCCCCCTCAGTGGGCCAGCATGTGTACCGTGGCTGAGGGATCTTCTCCCCAGAACTGCAGGAAGCTGACTACATACATCACAGGTGACAAGTACTGGGGAGCAGCCTCAACACTCAGAGATGGTGTATAAATGCCCAGCTTCCTCGTCCTTGGGGTGGGATCACTGTGAGGCATGTTTTTTCCCACTTCCTAGAGGCTTCCCTGCAGGAGAAATTGTCACTTGCCCTCTGTGCTAGCTGGCTTGATAGTACAGCCATAGGGGGCTGCCTCCTGTTCCCTGTATCACTTTCCCACTTCTCTGTAGTGTTACTTAAAAACACCTCCCAAATAAACTATTTTCTCAAGGTCAGCTCCTGGAAGGCCCTATGCTAAAGACACATGTGGCTCAAGAAAAGAAATGATTTAGAGAGTGAACTCATTTCTATTTAAAAAAAATCTCTCTCTTAAGAATTACCTTAATTTAAAAAAACTCCCTCTCCCCCTCCCTCTTCCCTTCTTCCTCGTGTGTGCATGCATGCATGTGTATGTGTGTGTGCACGCGTGTGATAAACGCCTATGAGGATATAAGCCAAGTGTTAACAATAGGTCTTTCTGGGTGGTGTAATCATGAATATTTCAAAGTTTCTCTTAATTTGTCTCTGTGTTTTGTCTCTCTGCAGCAGCAGCGATGTATTAGCAGCTATCTTTAATTGGCAATTAGGAGGTTATTAGTGAGTTTGGTGGAATGGTGGGGAGCAGGGCCAGGCTGCCGGGGCTGATGAATGGCAGGAGAGGGTGGGCAGACAATTCTTCCAAGAGGCTGGGCTAGAGAAAGGCAAGAAGAAATGAGGTGGTGGCTCAAGACGGGGGAAGTGGAGAGAGGGCTGTTTTAAGAGAAACTCGACCCTGTTTATCGGCTGAGGGTAAGTAGTCGATGCCAAGGCAAGAAATTAAAATACAGGGTGGAGAGGGAGAGAACTGAAGGAGTCAGATCCCAGAGGAGGCCTGAGAGGATCCAACCCAGGCCTACGTGGAAGAATTAAGGGAACTTCATGCTCAGACTAGAGGAAAGGAGCTGAGGATGAATCAAGTTGTAAATGCACTGACTTCATTCCATTTGTTTATTTTACACTCAGCTTCACTGCACAAAGGATGGATATAGGCTGAAGGGGAGTGGAGGCTAAGAAGGCCCCCTGGAGGGACTTTTTTCCTAGTACGGGATGCTAGGTCCCCCACTAAGAAAGAAGCAGGGGCGTGTCTATGGGACTTGAGCCAACAGGCAAAGGTTTGGTGTAGTGGAGAAGGGAAGAGAAAAGGAGGCTAGCTAGATAGCTTATAAAGACCATCGGATAGAGCTATGGGCCCAGATGTGACCCAGGTCCAAGATGTACAACTGTGGAATCTTCTCTGCAGTATCTGGGGGTGGAAAAGTCTGTGCCTTTTACTTGCTCTGGTTTGAGGCAAGTCACGTCTCCCCTTTGAGCAGCAGTTTTCTCATCTGCAAAGGGGGAGAAAAAGGACAAGTCTGGAGGGCTGTTGCAAGGATTAAATAAAAGTCATGGACACCAAGCAGCTAGTGCGGGGCCTGACACACAGAAGCGGCTCAATCCGTGTTCATTCTCTTGCCGCTCCCCCTTTGACAGACCTGAGCCAGCGTTGCTTTGTGTGCTACACATTCTCTGTGCCCCGGAGCTCAGTCGAGTCCGACCCCGTGGACTACAGCCCACCAGGCTCCTCTGTCCCTGGGACTTTTCCAGCAAGAATACTGGAGTGGGTTGCCATTTCCTCCTCCAGGAGATCTTCTCAACCCAGGGAGCCAATCTTCATCTCCTGCTTTGCAGGCGGATTCTTTACCGCTGAGCCACTGGCAAAGTCCTCAAGCCAATGTTACCTGGAGGGAAAGGGGCATGGGATTTGGTACCTCCTACTGATGCGTGCTACGATTCATGGGGTCGCAAGGAGTCGGACACGACTGAGCGACTGAACTGAACTGATGACTGCTGTTAGACACAATTTTAAGTACAAGCGACTCTTGACATTCACATAGTTATGTTCCACTAAGTGGCTGCAGAGACTGAAATAGGGAATATTAAACCATTGCCCCTTGAGGAAATACAGAGGCAGGTTCCTGGGAGCCTCTGGCTGCATTTTTGTTAACCAATCAATACATAACCTTGTTTTAAGTGTGTTTCTGTTTAAAAATGCCTTATGTAATATATGTTGTTGATTCACTAACATGAACTCATGGCCAACAGCACTATAACTTAAGCCTGAATGAAGCTTATCAAACACACTCCCCCCAACTGCCTCCAGTCCCCAAGGCCCATCACAGCCTTGGTGCACTTGGGAACGCAAGACAGCACTTTAGTGCCATGCTTCAGAGTTATTTTAAAACAGCACAATCACCAACAAAAAGCCTCAAAAGTGAGGAAAAAAAGTGGCACTGAAAAGATCGTGAAAAGTTGATCGTATGAGAGCTGAAACAAGGAGACTGGTTCCACATCTGTTGTGTATCAGACGATCTAAATATTTGCTACCCTGGGCCTCTGTATGTCCACAAATGACAATGAAAACACCTCAAATGTTGATTGGGGGGCGGGGGTTACAAGTAAATTGGAGGGGTACACGAATTTGCAAATACAGAAGCCATGAAGATGAGAATCAACTGTGTCTTTTTTTTCTAAAGTATAGTTGATTTACGTTGTGCTGATCTCTATTGCAAATCTTTTTTCTGATTATAAAACTAAACAATAAGCAAATAGAGCTATACAATGTCATAATTAAAGTCCCCCCCCACCCTAGCCTACATGTAAACACAGTTAGGATTGTTATAGTTGTCTACAGATTTTTGCTATACAAATAATGCCTGTGAGCATGCGTAGGACTGCATGTGCCCATGTCCGTGTATCTGTGTGTATGGGGTCTCCTTCCCCCCCCCCTTTTTTTATTTATCGCTCAACAACATCTCTTGGGCAGCGTAAAAATTTTTTTATCTCCTGATATTATTCTTTAGAGTATGAATAGTGGGTGGCATACCCTGCAGTCAGGATCACAAAGTCCTGGTTGAACTCTCAGCCACATCAGGTTGGAGAAACACATCCAGAAAGAGCAATGACTTGCCAGAGAAATATAACTAACAGTCTGCAGGAGTGTGGTGTGCAGTATCTTAGTGGAAATGGGGGTAAATTCAGAAGAACAACAACTCGAAGGATAAAAAGATTGAAAGCTGGAAAGAACTGTGATGGGTCTAAGAGACTGCAACTTTCAGCCAGAGAAAACCATGTTCTACACTCTTTAGAAGAGATTGGTGCTAGGTTAAGAGGAACTTAGCTATTGAAAAGATTTATACAATAGCATAAAATAGTACCAAAGCCTCTTCTAAAAACAGCTATAGAAGAGCATGGGGTAGACTAGCTGCTACAACAGAGTCCCAAATACAAAGTCTTCTAGAAAGAGGAAGTTTGTTTCTCACTCTCTAGTCCACATTGGTGGGTGATCCACCCCATGCAGTCACTCAGGAACCCAGGTTCCTTCCTCATCTTTGCTCTGTCAGCATCACTGAAGCATTACTGAAGCTGGGTTCCTTACACGTCTGTGTTTCAACATGAAAAGTCAAAGTGTTAGTTGCTCAGTCATGTCTGACTGTTTGCAACCCCATGGAGCCCACCAGTCTCCTCTGTCCATGGAGTTCTCCAGACAAGAATACTGGAGTGGGTTGCCATTTCCTTCTCTGGAGGATCTTCTCGACCCAGGGATTGAACCCAGGTCTCCTGCAATGCAGGCAGATTCTTCACGATCTGAGACACCATGAGGGAAGAGGAAATGGAACACAGAAAAGCACATGCCTTAGGATTATTTCTATTACATTTTATTACAAAGGATTTAGTCACAAAACCACACTCAGCTGCAAGAGCAGCTGGAAAATGTGGTACCTAGCAGACTCATCCTTTCTCCAGCTACTATATTGCTATAGAAGAGGAGGACGGATTACATGCTGAATAAATGAAGCCCACTGCTTCATCCATCATCAAGCCTTTTTTCATTTCAAATGCTTCAATAATTTAGACCTTGCCCTCTTTGTAAAAAAAATGAAGGTGCATGTCAGTGTATCATTTGGGATTCTTTTGTTTGGCAAGAGAAAGCACAGTGCTATTAAACCTGCTTAAGCAATAAGACAGACCATCTCATATATCCAAAAGCCTAGACTCTCCATCAGTGCACTAGCTCCTCTTCCCCAGGATTCTCCCTGCCTCTGTCATGTATTGGCTGCATCCTCAGACTGGGAGCAATTCCAAGTATCACCACCAAACACATACAAGTATAACCAGCAAAAAGGGCATACTGGTTTTGATAGGGAAGAGACCCTTTGCGGAAGCTGTCTCCTTGCCACAAGATTCCCCTCTGGTATTTAAGGCCAGACCTGCATCATATGTCCAAACCTAAGCCATCACTGGCGAGAGGAATGTAACCATCATGATGGATTTGGACTGAACAGGACTTATTCCTAGAGCTGGACTGGGGTCAGCCGACCCTTAGTCACATGGGGAAGGGGGGGTGGCCACCTGAACAAAATCAGGGCTCTGACTGCAAGGAAAAATCCATGAATAGTTGTTACACAGGCTACCAACTTATTTCTGGCAATGATGGAGACAAGAAACCAGGTAACGATATGATGGAGGACACATAAATAGCAGAGGGGTAAACATCAAGCTTTTTCTTAAATTGTGCTTTGATAAAAGTTTAACTCCAGTGAAGATGTTGCTGGAGGAGCCAGAAACTGGGGGGAGCCACCTTCATGCCTCCTTCTTTCTCACTCCATAGTCAATCCATTACAAAATTTTAGAGTGTCTATACGTTCAGCATCCTGTCTTTCTCTCCTTACCCACTGTCATGGCGCCAGCTCAGGTCTCATCACCTGCAGGCACTATGACAACATTGATCTACCGCTGCCTGGTCTCTCTTCTTGAAATCCACATCTTTGCTACTTTTACTGAGCTACACACCTTCACTGTCCACAGAGCACTGCACATATGTGGACAAATCAGAAAGTCCGCTTCCATCTTGCCAATGGGCTCATAAGCATCACCTTGACTTCCTGAAAACCACATCAGACCAGGTCAGTCCCCTGCTTGAAAGCTCAATGCTTTCAGGAAATCTTTCAGCAAGACCCTCAACGCCCTCCACCCCACTCTAGCCCCTTTTCCGCCCCAACCCAAACAGTAGAGAACCACTCACACTTCCCCAAAATTTTCCTCCCCTTTCACGCCTCCATGCTCCTGCACGTGCTGCCCCCTCTGCCTAGAAATCCCTTATCCCCTCTCCATCTGGCATGCAGACCAGGTCTCCTATTACTCTTTCTCCCTCTCCATAATACAGCACTCATACTATAGCACTCCAGAAATGCTTGCTAAGTGGAGACAACTCCTCGGGTCAGATACTAGGGCCAGGACTTTCCAACTTCCGCCATTAGCACTGCTTAAGAAAGTGAAGAGGAAATGGGACCCCAGGGCTTGGAAGGGTGAGGATCTTGAACTTGCTGTAAGCAAGCAGGGTATTTCTCGAGTTTTATCTTTACATTTTATGCAAAAGTTGTATTCTACGCAGATTAAACAACATACTTGTATTTGTTTTAATACAAAATATTATTTTTCACCAATCTTCACATTGATGATCCAAAAAGATCCTGTACTCCTTATCCTCTCAAATTAGCGGGCCCACTTCTCCCGCCTCCCCCCAGCCCCACCTCCGCAGCAGGGACGCCAAGCGAGACTGGATGTGGTTCCAAGTGCAGACCCTGAAGGAACAGCTGGCTTTCGCACCCCTGGGAGCTGGAGAATGGTGGGGGCGGGGAGGGGTTTCTCAGACTGGAGTCCCGGCCCTGCCCCTTCTCTCCCCCGCCCGCCGCGAGGGCGGAGTCACTGGGTCCCCGCCCGCGGGGGCGGGGAGGGAGCCGAGGCCGCCGGCAGCTTTGGCTCGGCTGGTTCCGGGTTGAGAGGCTGCGCTGGGACCGAAGCAGTGGCCCCTGAGCCAGCGAGGGTAAGAGGCCGCGCGGGGACGGGTCTTGGGGCCGAGATCGAGCAGCTGAGATTGCTCACACCCCCCCTCTCCTCTGCCAGGCACAGCCGAGGGGTGGCTCTTCCCCCTCCCCGAGAATTCCCCATCCCCAGCTTCTCCCCCTCCCCCCACCGTACCCATCCTGGCATTACAGCCCCCCCAAGGCCCTGTCTCTTATACACATCTAGATGTGTATAAGAGACAGGGCAATGATAATTAAAAGAGCAAATATCTCCAATAGCAGTTCACCTGGCACACATGCAGATTTCACATTGTTGGTAGGAAGCAATCCAAGCCAAGGTTTCAGGGAAAGATCGGTTCAGAGGACGGACAAATATGACCAGCTGCTCCCTGGCACAGAAGCCTGGAAACCCAACCTACTGTACGGAGCTCAAACACGGCCCAGTGTCTCCACTTTCTCTCTGTCTCTTATACACATCTCCCATCGCTCCGGGTCACCCACTACCTCGAGACCACCTTCCTGGGCTCGCTTCTCGGATAGTCTCTATCCCGGACCTCTTACTTGCATTACCCCGCTCCCGGACAACACCTCTTCCTTCTCTTGTAGCTCCTGCTTCTCCGGGCCTGCTCCTGGCACCCATTCCCAGGAGCTGCCCCCAACAGCGCCGCGCTCTCCCCGCCGCCCCCTGCATCTCGGGGGACCCTCTCCACCGCCCCTGGCGCCATGGCATGCAGTCTCAAGGACGAGCTGCTTTGCTCCATCTGTCTGAGCATCTACCAGGACCCAGTGAGCCTGGGCTGCGAGCACTACTTCTGCCGCCGCTGCATCACCGAGCACTGGGTGAGGCAGGAGGCGCAGGGCGCCCGCGACTGCCCCGAGTGCCGACGCACGTTTGCGGAGCCCGCGCTCGCGCCCAGCCTCAAGCTGGCCAACATCGTGGAGCGCTACAGCGCCTTCCCCCTGGACGCCATCCTCAACGCGCGCCGGGCCGCGCGACCCTGCCAGGCACACGACAAGGTCAAGCTCTTCTGCCTCACGGACCGCGCACTGCTCTGCTTCTTTTGCGATGAACCCGCGCTACACGAGCAGCACCAGGTCACCGGCATCGATGATGCCTTCGAGGAGTTGCAGGTGAGCTGCTTGCTCTGCCTGGGGCGGGGGCGGGGCGGGGCCGGGGGCGGGGTCAGGGCTGGGCCGCGCGGGCAGGGCCCAGTCAGAATTGCCATAGGGCGGGGCCGCCGGCAGGGTCAGGGACCTATCAGAATTAGGACGGGGCGGGGCCGCGGCGAGGAGACGGTGTTGAGGGTGGGGCCTTGAGCCGGGTTCGCCAGGCTGGGTCTCAGAACTGAAGCGGGGGGTGGGTCCATGGCTGGGGAGAGAGCCCCACTGGAGTGCGACGGCGGGGACAATATAGGATCAGAGCTGTACTGGCTGGGGCAAGGTTAGGGACGCGGCCGAATCAGAGCTGGGCAAGGGCAGGACCACTGTGGGAGATCCTAAAGTGGGACCTAGAGACAGGGCCCACGTAAGAATGGTTCAGGATTGAGCTGGGGACAAAGACACAGGTGGGGGATGGGAACAAAGTCAGGACTGGACAGGGGTTGGGGCCGCCGTCTGAGAATGAGTCTGGACTAGACATTATAGCTGAGCTGCAGGCTTTGGGGCATGATGTCCTTGGGGTTTCGATCAGGTATGCATCAGGACCTGGGGATCAGTACCTGGGCTAGATCACTCTGGGCAGGTCAGGGTTAAATCTAAGAGAGGGTCTAAATGACAGTCAGCAAACTGCTGAGAGTGGATTTGGGTGCCAGGGGCTAGGGCAAGGTGTGTGAGGGTCTAAGGCTGGGATCAAGTTCAGATACTGTAAAAATAATTCTGAGTTGAAATCAGAGTAGAGGCTAATTGAGAGTGAGGATAGGACTTATAGACTCAAGATTTGGATAATAAGACCCTGAGGTGAGATGATTCAAGAAAAGAGAGAGAGTGGACCTCTAGGAGTTTTCAGGGACTTTCAGTGACCTCTTTAGCTCTGTCGCCCACATCAGGACCTTGAGGACTATGTGAAACAGTACATGCAGGGCAGCCTGATCATAATCACCCTAGGACTGTAATCGATCTCCCTGCAGCCTTCCCATCCTCACTGACCAACTCCTGTTCAACTCTCAAAGCCCTGCTCAAATATCCTCTCTGTGTAAGCCTTCTCTAAACTCCAAAACGATAGCATTAGCACTGCAGTCTTTGTTAATAAGTATAATATTTTTAAAAAATAGTGTTCCAGGAAATTCTTTGATGATCCAGTGGCTAAGACTCCACACTTCCAAGGCAGGGGGCTGGGGTTGATCCCTAGTCAGGGAACTAGAGCCCACATGCTGCAACCAAGAGTTTGCATTGCTGCAACTAAAGATCCTGCATCCCATAACTAAGACCCGGCATAACCAAATAAATAAATAAAAATAAATATTAAAATAGTGTTCCAAGATTAGCTATAATTAGGAAATAAAGTACATTCTCTATACCCTCCTTGGAGAATTCTCAGTGTACATTTGCATATTAAAGGCTTGGAGAAATCTTGTAGCAAAGAAACCCATCTTGCTGTGTTTAATAAAATGATTCCCAAGCTTTTGTGGGCCTGGAATCTCTTTCTCAAGCTAAACCATGTAAATCTAGCAAACTGTGTCTTTGGCCTCAGGATACCAGACTAGCACACAGTCACCAAGAGAAGGGACAGTCTCTTAGTCATCATGTCTGTGGACCTAAAGCCTGGCACAAGGCCTGGGCCACAGCGTACATCAGTAAAGGTTGAATGAATGACCAGCTCTGACCTAAGTTGGCCCAGACTGTAGAGCCTTTGGAAGCAGAAGGTTTTTGATTCCTTAAGCAGGAACTAAATGACTATTTTCCCTGTTGTAGGGGGTCACCCCCCTTATACATGAGTCTCTGTGAGCCAACCTGCATCAACAGTTACCCTGGCCCTAGAAGAAATGACCCTATGTTCACCTCATCTGCTCCTTGTTCCTTTAATCCCCAGACCACCGCTGACTTCCTTTCAGTTTGGCTGTTTGGGGATGGAGAGCAAGGACTGGGGGCTCTGGGAGCTGGCACAAGGATGGCATTGGCCCTTAGTCCCAGAGCCCCTTGTGCCAGGCTCTGGTGTCTCCATCTCCCCGTCTATGAAGTCACATAAACAGGAAGAAGGAGAGAAGCTTGGATAGGACTGGGTGCGCAGGTAGTAAGAGATTGGAGGGACTCTGTCTGAAACCATCTGTCCATCCTCTTCATTATGTAGATGTGGAGACAGGTCCAGAGAAGTGATGTGACATACCCAAAGTCACACTGCCAGACAGTGAGAGAGCTGGCCCAGAAAGCTCAGCCTGACCCCAGCCAGATCCCGTCCCTGCTGTTCAGCCCCTCCTCTTCCTGTCTGACTTTCTAGCTAGGGAGAACTCTGCCTTCCAACATTTGAATCCCCTGTCTGCAAACCAGCAAATCCAAATTATGGTGTTGTGGGGTGTTGTCCTCTGTTTCATGACCTGGGGCAGGCAGGAGAAAGTGAACATATATTTTCTCCAAATGTTTATTTGTTTATTTATTTTTATTATTATAAATCTTTTTTTAATAGAAATTTATTTATTTTAATTGGAGGCTAATTACAATATTGTATTGGTTTTGCCATACATCGACATGAATCCGCCACGGGTGTACACGTGTTCCCCATCCTGAACCCCCCTTCCACCTCCCTCCCCTTACCATCCCTCTGGGTCATCCCAGTGCACCAGCCCCAAGCATCCTGTATCCTGCATCGAACCTGGACTGGCGATTCGTTTCATATATGAATATTATACATGTTTCAGTGCCATTCTCCCAAATCATCCTACCCTCTCCCTCTCCCACAGAGTCCAAATGTTTATTGAAACACTGTCATTCTTGGGTGAAAAGAAAATAAGACTGCTACTCAACTCACCCTCTAGTGTAGTGTCCTGGGGTCGGTCACATTTAGGTCCTAAACCTTCCTTCAGCCCTGTCTGTCTAATCAGCACATCTCTTCACGGAAGCCTCCAGGCTCCCGCCTGTAAACTGGCATCAGAATGATTCTTTCCTACCAGGATTTTCATGAGGCTGACCTGAAATGAATCTGTTATTGAGATGCCTGGCACAGGTTAGGGGCTGGGTCAGCACACGCTCCCATCTTTTCTCCTTCTACGTATGAGACCTCAAGTGCCCAGCTGGGCGATTGCCCAGACCTGCCTCTCACCTGAGAAGGAGGCCTTGTTTTGGTACCTCCTTTGGGCTTGGCAAGAAAGTGGCAGAGAAACATCCTCCCCCGTGGAGAAGTAAGCTGCTGGGTGAGGCTCAAGCTACTCCCCACCCCCATGACTCCTGCTCTGTTCATGGGGAAGTGGGGCTCATTAGCTATTTATGCACTGGAAATGAGACTGGGCTTGCCTGTCACACCCCCTCCTCTCCCAGCAGCTGGTGGCTTGTCCCCAGGGCTCCTGAGGCCTGGGCTGGGCCCCTCTCCTGGAGAATAACAGACTCCGAGCCAGCAGGGCCTTGGAGATCATCTGGTACAAACTTCCTTTGACAGATGGGGAAATGGCGGAGCAGGGAGGAGAGGATCCTCCCCTTTCCCAAGGCCTTGAAGCCAGAAGAGGCTACTCCTGGCTCAGCGGGAGTCTCCTCACAGCCCCCTCTCCTCCTAACAGTTAGCCTGGAGCTGTTTTCATTTATTATAAATCCTAGACGCAGCAGAGCAGAGAGGTAAGGGCTCTGGCTTTGTACTCAAGCAGCTCCAAGTCTGCAGTGCCATTTCTGGCTGTGTGACCTTAGGAAAGTTCTTTATCATCTCTGAGCCTCAGGAACCTCCTTCACAGCATGGGAATAATGGGGTTGAATTCAATAAGATGGCATTGGCCAGAAGTTGGTACTGCACTTGACACATAGTAAGCACTCAATAAAAGACAGTTCTAGTAGGTTACATCATACTTGGCACTATTAACATTTGGGGCCAGATAAGTCTGTTATGCAGTGCTTCCCAGGTGGCACAGTGGTAAAGAATCTGCCTGCCGATGTAGGATGATACAGGAGATGCAAGTTGGATTCCTGGGTCGGGAAGATCCCCTGAAGAAGGAAATGGCAACCCACCCCAGTATTCTTGCTGGGAGATCCCATGGACAGGGGAACCTGGCAGACTACAGTCCATGGTATTGCAAAGAGCTGGACACAACTGAGTGAGCACACACACACACATAAGTCTCTGTTATGCAAGGCAATCCTGTGCACTGTGGGCTGTTTAGTAGCATCCCTGGCCTCCACCCACTGGATGCTAGTAGCATGGCCCACCCCCAGCTCTGACAGCCAAAAATGCCTTCAGGCTTCATCAAATGTCCCCTAGGGTCAAAATCACAACAGGCTGAGAACCCAGGCCAGAAGTCCTACTCAGCTTTCCAGGCTCAGCTCAAATAGCCCCTCCTCCGTGAAGCTTTCCCTGACCTGCCAAGTAGAATGGCTTTGTACCCCAGATTCCAATACTGGGGTCAGATCCTGGCATCATCACCGATAAGCTGTGTGTCCTTGATCCGATCACTTCACTTCTCTAAGCCTCCACCTGCTAACATGGGGATAATATGACCATCATGGCAAGGATGTCGTAAGAGGGAGGTTGTATCAAAAGTGCCTGACACTGTGCTTGACACACAGTTAGCAGTAGCAATTTTTAAATATCTTTATTTTTTCTGAGTATAAAATTAACATAAGAAACAGAGCTATATAATGTAAAAGTTAAAATCCCCCCATAGTCCCACCCCATGGAAAAATAGGATCTTTTTCTTAAAGATTTGTTTATAGTTCTACAGAAATTTTATGTAAACAGTGTGTGTGTGTGTGTGTGTGTGTGTGTGTGTGTGTGCCTTCCCTTTTTTTTCACTGCTGAGCACTGGCCCACAGAGCAAAGTGGAGGGAAGGAGTCACCATCTCAGAAGGGTTTGCGGCTTCTCGGTCAATATTACTGAGTCCTAGTCCACTGCCCAAGAATGTGCTAAGCACTTTTCATGTACTGACTCATTTAATTTTTTTTTTCATCTAATGTTTTTCATAACACCCTGTCAAGTGGGTACTGTAATTTACTCTTTTTACAGATAAGGAAACAGAGGCTCAGAGGAATTCAGTGACTTGTTTGGTCACCCAGTTGGTAAACAGCAGGGACAGGATTTGAAGCCTGGCTGAGTGGACCATGCATAGCCTCTGAGCTGCCTCTCAGGGCCGGGTGGCTGTCTCCCCCGCACCCTGCCTGTCTCTGCAGTTCAAGTGTACTGGGTCAGACTCCGGACACCGTCTGCCCGTGCCAGCTGATGCTCCAAGGGCAGGTGCTGAATGTCATCTTACTCGGGCACAGCATCCGGCTCTCTGGCCATCTCAGCTTCCTAACCTCCAGGCAAGGGGTTGGATGCAGTCCCAGCCACCCCCTCCAGGTCTCATGTGACCGCTGGAGCCTTTCCCAAGGCCTCCTTCATGCTAAGGGAGACAGCAGTGGATCAACCTTGGATGGGAGCCCTGAGGAGGTGGGCACGGGGCTCCAGAGACCCCTGAGGCAGCCACACGCAGAAAGAACAGAGCTGAGGGACTCGATTCAAATCCTGATGCTGGCTTCTTCCAGCTGAGCAGAAGGTACTGCCTTCTCTGCACCCTCTCCCAACCTGGGAAGTGGAAATCAAAACAAAACGTGAAGAGGGAGAGTGAGTTGCTGCCTATCCAGAGACAACTGGTGTGCAGGTGCTTTATTTGCTACAGTGGACAGCCGGGCTGTCTGTGTCTGGGGGAAGTGGCCTCTGCTGTTACTTTTTGCAGGAGAGGGCAGGACTTGTGTGCACAAAGCAGGCTCCACAGGGGCAAGGCTGCCAGTGAGTCAGACCCACGGCCGCAGTTGGCATCTCTACTTCCCTCTTCACAGGTGTGTGGGCAGCCAGGAAAAGCCCAGCTCATCCAGAGCACCTTGGCTGAGCACAGGTCACGGGGCTGAAACTCAGAATGGAAGCTGGGGACCCCAGGACGTTTATTTTCTAGAGAGGAAAGGATCAGATAGGAAGTGACAACAGAAACAATAACAACCCTATAAAACACGAGCCAGAGTGTATTGGACCATTGTTATGTGCCAGGTGCTGTTACGGGCCTTGAATCCTTACAGAAGCCCTTTTTCTTTTCCCTCCTCCCCAAGTGGGACTAGGATCAGCCCCATTTCACAGATGAAGACGATGAGGCTGAGAGGCTCAGTAAATGCCCAAGATCATGCTACAAGTAGGAGGCACAGCTGGGTCAGACTCTGGTCTGTCTGACTCAGAATTCTTCCCCCTCACCAACACCACCCTAACTGCCTCAGGGAACATACAAATGAGACCTCAGAAACCATCCGCTTCCATCCTCTCCCCACTGTGCAAATGGGGAAACTGACTTGCTCGAGTTTGGTCCAGAGCCCAGCTCCCTGGAATCTCAGTCCAGTGCTGGTTTCACAGCATCGTTTACTTTCTGGACCTTGAATTCTGTTTGAACATGGAGGTGGTTGTCAAGGATGTGGAGATGGTGTCCTTCTTGGTTTTGGAGATTTAGTCAGTAATTTACTCAGCTGACACGCCTCCGCTGGCTCACTGCGGGCCAGGAGAGAGCAAGGCAAGCTTGGCCCTGCCGTGGTTCTTGGGAGACAGGCCCATGCGCTGCCGGGTCATGCCCTAGGCGCCTGTGGCCACACTGCGGGTTGGCCAGGTTCCCCAGCTGACACCTGGGTCTTGAGAGCAGAGAGAGGAGGCGTTACAGAGGGAAAAGCGACGCGCATGGTCCCCTGTGCAGAGTGCCGGGGCACATACCCGCTCTCGTTTCAGCCTCACGCAGCCCTAGGAGACAGGTCTCAGTGCCCCACTTTTCACATGAGGAAACTGAGGCTCAGAAGTTGTGCCTAAGGCCACACAACCAGTACATGTTGCTGAAGCCAGAACTTGGACTCAGATGATGATCTGAGTCAGCCAGGGACAGGCATGAAGGTGAGCTTCATCGTGACTGGAGGGCAAAGGGTGGGAAAGGGGCTTGAATGCGCCACTCCCGCCCAAGGAGCGTGGACTTGACCCTGGAGATGCGGGGGAACTAGAAACAGGCTAGAGCAGGCGAGGCTGGCCTGGTCAGCGTGCCTTAAGGGGCGGCGTGTGGGTGGGGCTAGTGGGCAGCCTGGAAGAGGGGGCACAATCATGCAGTGCTGCCCTGCCAGAGACCCTGAGGCTCAGAGTGGACAGGACAGGCTCAGAGGCCGAGAAGATGCATCAGGGTTCAGGTCTGACAGAAGAAACAGGAGCTTCAGGGGTCTGCAAGTAGAAGAGAGACCTGGGGGAAAGGAGGGAGGAGGCAAGTTCAGTGTGCCCTGTGAAGATCTGGGGCAGCTTTGGGCCAGAGGAGGGAAGAGAAGGCAGTACTGGGTGTGGAGGAGGGAAGGAGCCTTGAGCACCCAGGGGTCTTGAGTACCTATCGTGAGCCACGCCACGCTGGGCCCTTTCAAGGGTCTCATCTCATTTTATCCTCATCACATCCTCCGCCAAGTGGCTCTGGTCCTCATTTTATAGATAAGGCTCTGCGAGGGGAAGATGTGATCTACCCAAGGGCATGCAGCCAGGATTTGAAACCAGGTTTTTCTGACACCCAAGTTCATGCTGGGTGTCACACGGGGTGGAACAGTGACACAGGTGAGAGGGTCCCTGAAGCCGGTGGAGATGGCTTCTGGCAGCAGCTTTATCCTCAGGGCTGGAGGAGGGATGGCCTGGCAAGAAGGGAGGTCTGTCCTTGGGGGCCTGTGAGCCCGGGCTTGCTGTCCTCCCCCTCAGCTGCTGCCCCAGGCCTGGCCTCTCTATGCATGTGGGAACCTCAGAGTCTCTCAACTGACATATTTGCGTAATTGTGTGCTTAGGTCTGCACCAGCCCTGACTCTGTCGCCTCCCCAGCGGCTCTGCCCTCAGGAGGGCATCCCCCCACCCCCCACCTCCATTCCTGTTCTGCCCCAGCATTAATGGGGCCTGCAGCTGTCTCTTATACACATCTAGATGTGTATAAGAGACAGACCTTGGATGGGAGCCCTGAGGAGGAGCCTGGTACATCATAATTGCTCAATAAATATTTGTTGCATGAATAAGGGATAGTAAGCACAGATCATTTTGTTTTCTACATGCTTCCCTTAGCATGTCATTGTGACCATTTTCTCACGTTGCTATCTAGCCTGTAAAATTAGTTGGATTAGATGTTTTCAAGGGCTCTCCCTGCTCTGACGAGACAGGTGAACAGGAGGTTTGGGGGGAACAGGTAAGTCAGCTCCCTGGCACCACTCACACCCCAGGCTGACTAGAGAGAGAGCCCATGCCAGAGGCTGTTTCCATGGACATTCACTTCCAAAGAAAACTTCTTGGAGCCCCATTTCAATGCCAGGCCATTGATGGGTGCAGGGGAGATAGAAAATGGTAGGGTAAGCCTGAAGATGTGTATAAGAGACAGACTCCACCCCACCCCCTGCTGCCCTCATCCCAGCCGGCCCCACTGGCCTTTCCAGCTTGAGACTCCACCCAGATACCTGGCTCGGCCACCCCCAACTGCCCCTCACTTCCTGCACATACCTGTGCCCCTACCCGACCAGTTCTCTCCATCTGGAATGCTCTGGCCCCACCCTGGAGACTAGAAGGGACCCTGCCCAGCCATCCATCCATCTTCCCAGATCTTTCCGTCAGAAATAAACTCTCTCTAAGAAACTTCCTATTTCACATACAATTATAATTATTGTGATGATAATGACAACTACGAGTGACTGAGCACTTCCTGGGCCTCCGGACAGGTCCCGTATTAAGTCACCTGATCCTCACAACCACCACAGAGCCGGTGCTGTCATTAGCTGTACTTTATAGATTTGCCAACTGAGGTGGGAGGGAGTCTCAAACACAGCCGGGCTCCTAGGTGTTCCCTCCACACTTATCCTGTTCTCCCTTGCAGTCTGGAGAAGGAAATGGCAATCCACTCCAGTATTCTTGCCTGGAGAATCCCATGGACGGAGTAGCCTAGTAGGTTACCGTCCACGGGGTCGCGAAGAGTTGGACATGACTGAGTGACTTCACCTCACCTCACCCTTGCAGTCTACCTGTTTCTATTTCCGCCTCTCCTACTCACTGCAAACTCTCAAGGGCCAGGGCTATCTGCAGCCCCCCAGCCCCCTGGAGTGACTGGCCCAGAGCCTGACTGTGGGTGCCCAGACGTGATTGCTGTAATGCTGATAGAGGGACCGAGTGTTTTCCAGCATGGATTTTGGAGTCACTCAGATCCCCGCTCCTGATTCTTACAGGCTCTGTCCCCTTTGGCACACTGCCTGACCGCTCTGAGACTCTGTTTGCCCCTCTGACTGAGGTGACGAAGACACTAATCTCATGAGGTTTTTGTGTGAACTAAGTGACACTCTGCCTGTGAAATTCAAACCTAGGCCACACCACCTCCAGACCCGGTTCCGAGCCTCCAGGAGGGTCAGCGTCCTTCCGCACAGTTAGCTCTGTCACTGAGGAGTTCATCAACAGCTTTGTTTCCTGTCTGACATCCGCTGGGAGGAGATTCCCAGTTGGTTCTCTGTCAAGCTATGTGGCCACGGGCCACTCAGTCCCTTTTTCTTGGACCTCAGTTCCCTCTTCTAGAAATCCAGATGGCTGGACTAGATGGTCCCTGGGGCCCCTTCCCATGCTGGCCATCTGAGGAGGAAAGGAGGGGCCTGACACAGCAAACCACTGGGACATGGAGAAGTGACCCAGGAACCTCACATGGGACGTGGTGGCCCCCCTGTCTCCAAAGCACCCAGTGTATGCCAGGCTCTCCACTGTAAGGCTAAACGTCACTTCTTACCATTATCTAATTTCACCCTTCCAACCCTAGGAGATATTGTTATCCCCATTTCTCAGATGAGGGACTGGGGCCAGAGAGGTTAGGGTACCTGCCCGAGATCACACAGCTAATGGATGACAAAGCCAGTCTCCTAACCCAGGGGGTCAGGTCTGATCCCAGGCCTGGAAGGAGGGAAGGCAGGGTGAGTAACAAAGCCCAGGCTGCTTCCTAGGCCTGCTCTGTGGGTTCTATGTTTTGTTTTTCCTAACTTAGCTGTTCCCTCAGGCTCTGTAGCCCACCTGAGGAGAGCTGCCTGCCTGGGGACTCTGCCCACCCTTTCAGAGGTGAGCCCTGACCCAGCCTAGCCTCTCCCCAGGGCAGATTCACGATGTAAACTTTGTGCCTGGTGCTCTCCTAGGTACTGAGAATGTGAAAATCTCTCAGACACAGCCCTGGCCTAAGAGCCTATACCTCATGGGGAAGACTGACAGGTAACCTTGCTGTTAAGATGCAGCACGTGCCAGATAGTGTGAGGGAAGGCTCTGCACACAGGGGATTGTCTGACGACAGAATGGAGTTGAGATATGGAATCTCAGTGGAGGTGACGTCTGATCTAGGTCTTCCGAGATAAGCGCTCACCCCACTCCAGTACTCTTGCCTGGAAAATCCCATGGACAGAGGAGCCTGGTGGGCTGCAGTCTATGGGGTGGCTAAGAGTTGGACACGACTGAAGCGACTTAGCAGCAGCAGCAACAACAAGTAGAGAAAACCATGTAGCTGAGCCTTCCAGACAGAGGGAACAGCATGTGTAAAGGCCTGGTGGAGGGCACAGCAAGTTGCTTCATGCATCTAGAGCAGCACTGTCCAGTAGAACTTTCTGGAATAATGGAAGTGTCCTGCATCTGCACCATCTGATACCGTAGCCACCAGTCACCTGTGGCTGTTGAGCACTTGAAATGTTCACTCTAGTATAGCTGTGGTTTTTCAGTTGCTCAGTTGTGTCCAACTGTTTGCAACCTCGTGGATTGCAGCACACTAGGCTTCCCTGTCCATCACCAACTCCCAGAGCTTGCTCAAACTCATGTCCATTGAGTTAGTGATGCCATCCAACCATCTCATCTTCTCCTGCCTTCAATCTTGCCAGGCAGCAGGGTCTTTTCCAATGAGTTGGTGCTTCACATCAGGTGGCCAAAGGATTGGAGCATCAGCATCAGTCCTTCCAATGAATAGTCAAGGTTGATTTCCTTTAGGATTGACTGATTTGATCTCCTTGCTGTCCAAAGGACTCTCAAGAGTCTTCTCCAGCACCACAGTTCAAAAGCATCAATTCTTTGGCATTCAGCCTTATTTATGGTCCAACTCAGTACAGCTTAGGAACTGAATTTCAATTTTATTTTATTTCATTTGAATTTAAATAACCATATGTGACTAACAGCTACTGCACTGAATGTTAGGTCTAGATGAAGAGAAAAGGCTGGAGAAGAACTCTGGTTTCAAAAGCATCAATTCTTTGGCATTCAGCCTTATTTATGGTCCAACTCAGTACAGCTTAGGAACTGAATTTCAATTTTATTTTATTTCATTTGAATTTAAATAACCATATGTGACTAACAGCTACTGCACTGAATGTTAGGTCTAGATGAAGAGAAAAGGCTGGAGAAGAACTCTGGGGTCAATACTGAAGGGCCTTGAATGCCTCACTCAGGCTTGGTGCCCCTTTCCCCAGTGTATGTGTGTGCTCAGTCACTCAGCCATGTCCAGCTCTTTACAACTCCATGGACTATAGCCAGGCTCCTCTGTCCATGGAATTTTGCAGGCAAGAATACTGGAGTGGTTGCCATTTCCTACTCCAGGAGATCTTCCCGACCCAGGGATTGAACCAGTGTCTCCTATAGCTCCTGCATTGGCAGATGGATTCTTTACCACTGAGCCAACTGGGATGCCCTCTTCTCCCCGGACAATGTGGAAATCCTGCAGAGGGGCCTGGGGAGGAGATGCAGGAACACATCCATCCTGGAGAACCATCATCCCAGCTGCTCTGTGGGACAGGGAGGAGCCTGGAGCCACAGTCCAGAAAAGAAGTGATAAAAACTGAACCGGGGCGGTGGGTATAGAGAGGATAGGGCAGATCCCAGGGCAAGCCTGATGACTGATTGGATTGGTGACTGGACCATGTCAAGGGTGACTCCTCAATTTCTGGCCTGGGTAGCAGCAGGGGTAGGGGGTGTGCCCTGCACAGAGATGGGGAAGATGAGAGGAAGGGCAGTTTGGGGGTGCTATATCACTATTCCAGCTTTCACTGTGATGTAAATGTCTCTGTCCCTGTCTCCCCCCACTCGCCCAGCCCATCTACACACCTCCTGAGGCTTCGTGGGTTGGGACTCGCCTCCATCCTCTCCCTGTCACTGACACAGCAGCATGTGGGGCCCAAGGAGGTCTCATTCAGCACATGTTTGCAGATGGACGAGTGAGTGTTCCATTGCTCCTGGGATCCTGTTGTTCCCTGACCCTGAAAGCAGGGAGGAATTTGGCCATGTCCCTGGGGTGCCCTGAGCAATGTGAAGAACGTGGCCTCCAGGGCAGTTTTCTCAGAAAATCTGAAGAACTGCCTGAGTGGTTGGGTCTATGAGGGCCACCAAGGGAGAGAGTTGTAGCATTTGGTTCATCTCCTCAAACTCTGCATCTCAGGCAGACTGTCCCAAGCTGGACAGACCCGAGGCCGTCAGGGAGGAGCAGTCATTCTGTATTCGTAGGTGAACGTGATCTGTCTATTTCAGTGGCTCGGATGCATGAGAATCTATTAGAAATGACTCCCAACTGTTAGTAATAGAGAGCTGCCCAAAGTAACTGAAATTAGATGAGGGTGTATTTCTCTTCCACATAAAACAGGTCTATAAGAAAGGAGCCCAGGCAATGGTCTACCAGGGCCAACTTGCCCCAGTTCCTGAAAACTAAATGTGCAAATCTTGTCTCAGCTCTGCGTCTGATGACCTCACTTGGACAGCTTGAAATTGGCTTTGAGGGAGCCTTTACACCATGGAAATTGGCCAGCACTATACACTGAGGCTATTTGTCTTTTTCCAGAGGGCAAGCTTCCTAGCACATCCCTGAGTGCAGTGATGGTGTGGCTGCCCCATCAGGGACCCAGGCTGCTTCTTCCTTCTGTTTCACTGGTTTCGGCCTGTCATATCCATCTTTCTGGTTGCCTTATGGCCTGAGATGGTACTAGAGTTCCAGTCATTATGTCTGTGCAGCTCTCTACTCCCATAAAACTAGCTATTCTGAGTTTTCTATCTAACTTGTGTTTTCAAGGCTGGGTCCTCTTCATCCTTCACCTGTCATCTGAGGTGTACCCTCCATAGAGAAGCCTTCCCTGACACCCTACTAAATTCATCACCCCTCCTATGCGGCTTTATTTTCTCTAGAGCATAGACCATGTGTGCATGCTACGCGGCTTCAGTCGTGTCTGACTCTTTGTGACCCTATGGACCATAGCCTGCCAGGCTCCTCTGTCCATGGCATAGACCATAATGGATAACTATCTGAAGGCTTCCCTGGTGGCTCAGTGGTAAAGAATCTGCCTACCAATGCAGGAGATGCAGGTTCAATTCCTGGGTCAGGAAGATCCCCTGGAGAAGAAAATGGCAACCCACTCCAGTATTCCTGCCTGGGAAAACCCATGGACAGAGGAGCTCGGAGGGCTACAGTCCATGGGGGTCACAAAAGAGTCAGACATGACTTAGTAACTAAACAAGAATATTATCTGTCTTCCCCACTAGACTGGAAGATCCCTATCAGTAGGGACTATGTCTGTCTGGTTCTCTGCTGTGTTCCCAATGCCTCACACTGCCTGGTACATCATAATTGCTCAATAAATATTTGTTGCATGAATAAGGGATAGTAAGCACAGATCATTTTGTTTTCTACATGCTTCCCTTAGCATGTCATTGTGACCATTTTCTCACGTTGCTATCTAGCCTGTAAAATTAGTTGGATTAGATGTTTTCAAGGGCTCTCCCTGCTCTGACGAGACAGGTGAACAGGAGGTTTGGGGGGAACAGGTAAGTCAGCTCCCTGGCACCACTCACACCCCAGGCTGACTAGAGAGAGAGCCCATGCCAGAGGCTGTTTCCATGGACATTCACTTCCAAAGAAAACTTCTTGGAGCCCCATTTCAATGCCAGGCCATTGATGGGTGCAGGGGAGATAGAAAATGGTAGGGTAAGCCTGACCTGCATGGGGATGGATGAAGGACAGCCAGAACAACCAGCTGTGATACCATGGACTAAATGTCCAGAAGTACTGGGAGCCAAGGCCTCCCAGGTGGCGCTAGTGGTAAAGAACCCACATGCCAATGCAGGTAGACAAAAGAGATACAAGTTCGATCCTTGGGTTGGGAAGATCCCCTGGAGGAGGGCATGGCAACCCACTTCAGTATTCTTGCCTGGAGAATCCCATGGGCAGAAGAGCCTGACAGGCTGCAGTCCATAGGGTCACACAAGAGTAGGACATGACTGAAGTGACTTAGCATGCACACACTCACTGGGAACCATCCATCTCTATGCCCCATTCATTCATTTGACAAATAATTATTGAGGCCCTACTGTATGCTGGGCACTGTTCTAAGTGCTGCGGATAGAACAGTGAACATGTCAGTCAAGATTCTTGCCCTCCTAAAACTCACATTCCAGTAGAGGAGAGGAACAGTAAACGCACTGTCAGATAAATAAGCAAGATCATGGAGACCATGAAACAGGATGTGCTGGAGGGTGGAAGGGATGCCACTGTGCATTGGCTGGTGAGGCAAGACCTCTCAGAGGAGGCAGCATCTGAGTTGTTATGTTAATGCTATAGAGTAATGGGGGCGGGGGGCGGTGGGGGTTGTGGATCTGAGAGTGAAGTGCACCGGGCAAAGAAGCAAGTACAGTCACAGGGCTGAAACAGCCCAGAGTGAGGAACAGGAAGAAGACTGCTTTGGCTGGCTGGGATTGATGGGGGAAGGATGGTGGAGACAGTGGTGGGACGAGCATGAGGTCACTGAGACACTTGGTTCAGGCACAAAGCTGAAGCAGATGCCCCAAAACTCAGTAATCAAGATGAATAATTCTTAATGAAATTTTTAAAAATCACAGTTATTGCCCAAAAACTGCATGATGAACAAAATATCAGATTTGTAAATAGAGACAAGATGACTAGCCATGTCTTACTGAGCCATATTGGAATCAGAGGCAAAGGAAAAATTAGTCATAATGATCCTGTCCTTTAAACTTTTGACATGTTGTCTATCATGGATTTTTGTTGTTGTTCATCACTGAAGAAAATTCATCACCTGGTGTCATGATCATGGTCTCCAGAACTAGCCTTCCTGAGTTACAATTCTGGCACTACCCTTCCATGCTTAGCTGTAAGTTTGGGGGCCAGTTTCTTGGCCTCTCTGTATCAGTTTCTCCATTGGAAAATGGAGATAATAACAATGCCTACTTCAGGGTTATTGGGAGGATTAGATGACCCCATAGAAGCTAAGGTCTGAGGACAGTGCCTAGCCCACTAGAAGTGCTCAGAGGATGTGGGGAGTTTGTCACAGCCCTGGACAGTGGTACGGCCTTGGTTCCTGCCAGGGGATTCTAAGCAAGGAGTCTTGACCAGCACATCAGGGGGTCGGAAAGTATGTGGAGGTGGATTGGAGACTGGGGAGCTCCTAGGATGGCCCGAGTGGAGGCTGTTGCAAAACTCCGGATGAAAGATGGGCACAGACTCTGGAGATCCTTGGGAGACAGACTCTACAGGACTTCGTGGTTGTTGAACTGTGACGGGAGGAGGGGGCTGGGTCAGGGGAGGCACGGGGCCAGGACAGCTTCCAGCGCCCGCAGCAGTTAGCCCTGGTCTCTGCATCACCGTCACCAGGAAATACCGGGCTGGCTCTGGCCTGCTCCGCCATTCCTGTCTTGTCTGTGTTCCAGAGGGAGCTGAAGGAGCAGCTTCAGGCCCTTCAGGACAGTGAGCGGGAGCACACGGAAGCGCTGCAGCTGCTCAAGCGACAGCTGGCAGAGACCAAGGTGAGCCTGGCCTGGAAGTGGGGCGGGGCTGCCGGGGGTGGGGGCGGAGCTTCGTGGAGGCGGGGCCAGTTGGGCACTTGAAGGGCGGGGAATCGAGGCTGCTGCGGGGGCGGGGCTTTGAGGGCCCAGCTCCAGGTGAGAGGGGTGGGGCGTACGGACAAGGCGGAGGCTGGGGCTTCTGCGAAGGTAAAGGGGCAGGGACCTTCTCCCAGATGACGGAAGGAAAGGATTTCAGCTGGTGCCCGGGGTTAAGGATAGGATCCTCGCTCCCTGCTTTGGGTGAAATTTGAGGTGGGACCAGGGACCCTCTAGGAAAACCTTGACGTCCTACGGGACTGGAAGAAGGTACCTACTCTCTTTTTCCTCTCCTGTTATTAAACACACCCATTTTCAGAGTTAGCAATCCCTCCAATCTTTTGGAGAGAATGTTCCCTCCAAGTCCTCCTGATGATTTGTGGCTCAGCCCTGGTATA
This sequence comes from Cephalophus harveyi, assembly GCA_006410635.1. NCBI lineage: Eukaryota > Metazoa > Chordata > Mammalia > Artiodactyla > Bovidae > Cephalophus > Cephalophus harveyi. Next base: position 69,542 of record SJYT01055684.1, on the reverse strand, counting down.
AACGTGGTCCACTGGAGAAGGGAATGGCAAGCCACTTCAGTATTCTTGCCTTGAGAACCCCATGAACAGTATGAACAGGCAAAATGATAGGATATCAAAAGAGGAACTCCCCAGGTCATTAGGTGCCCAATATGCTACTGGAGATCAGTGGAGCAATAAGTCCAGAAAGAATGAAGGGATGGAGCCAAAGCGAAAACAATACCCAGTTGTGCATGTGACTGGTGATAGAAGCAAGATCCGATGCTGTAAAGAGCAATACTGCATA
>SJYT01055684.1:16790-68501 GCA_006410635.1 Cephalophus harveyi | reverse complement strand
GTTTTTCCTGTGGTCATGTATGGATGTGAGAGTTGGACTGTGAAGAAGGCTGATCGCCGAAGAATTGATGCTTTTGAAGTGTGGTGTTGGAGAAGACTCTTGAGAGTCCCTTGGACTGCAAGGAGATCCAACCAGTCCATTCTAAAGGAGATCAACCCTGGGATTTCTTTGGAAGGAATGATGCTAAAGCTGAAACTCCAGTACTTTGGCCACCTCATGCGAAGAGTTGACTCATTGGAAAAGACTCTGATGCTGGGAGTGATTGGGGGCGGGAGGAGAAGGGGACGACCGAGGATGAGATGGCTGGATGGCATCACTGACTCGATGGATGTGAGTCTGAGTGATCTCCGAGAGATGGTGATGAACAGGGAGGCCTGGCGTGCTGCAATTCATGGGGTCGCAAAGAGTCGGACACGACTGAGCGACTGAACTGAACTGAACTGACCTGGTATAATCTCCTCTCCGAAACTCGGACCGTGAAGATATAAAGAGTAGGAGCAAACCCTGCAGGCTTTGGATAAGATGGTCTGAAAAGAAAAGTCTTTTTCCTTGACCCGAGAGGAAGGCTGTGGGGTCTGATCCAGGCACTCCATGCTGTGTGACTTTGGGTAAACTGCATACTTTTCTGCACTCTTAATCTTCCCAGCTGTGCAGCAGGGACTCTGCCAGGCTCTGTCCAGCCATGCTGTTCTGGATCCTAGCACACTTCCAAGGGGCTCCTTCCAAGTCCTCCACAGATACCTCTCTAACTGAGCAAGGCTTGCTTTACTCTCTGCTGTCCTTCTGGGACCACGCACCAGGGACCTACACCTGGCTGCTAAGCTCTTGGGTGGTTTCATTGTCCTGGTAGCTCAGTGGTAAAGAACCTGCCTGCCAGTGCAGGAGACAAAAGAGACGTGGGTTCAATCCCTGGGTCAGGAAGATCCCCTGGAGGAGGGCGAGGCAACCCACTCCAGTGTCCTTGCCTGGAGAACCCCAGGGACAGAGGAGTCTGGCAGGCTACAGTCCATGGAGTCGCACAGAATCGGACGCGACTGAAGTGACTTAGCACGCACAGCACAGCACTCCATTTGCAGATGCCGCTGCCAGCAGCAGCTGGAGGCAAGCCTTAGGAATGTTCTGGGCCTCCAGAGGTCACTGGAGAGGCCATTGGAGATTCAGACTTGTGCCCCAGCTTGGCTGCCAACCCACTGTGGGGTCTCAGGGAGGTCATGACAGACATTTCTTCAGAGAACATTCTGGAGTGCCTCCAGGAAGGCCCCTCAGTGGGCAACAGATGAGAAACAGACCCAGAACTCTGGCATCTTTGCTTCTCACAGCCTCAGTTTCCCACCTGTGTGGGGATCTAGTACCTCTCAGGTGAAGAGAAGCAAATGGAAGCCTCTGTCTGGGTGAGAGGGGAATATTATGGTCTGTTTTTCTCCCCAGCATTCTGTTCTTCTCTCCAACCAACCCCCCCCCCATTGTTTTTCTCCACTGACCTCTTCTTCCCCTGCCTTCCTGTCCATCTGTCTACCTCTGGGGGGTCCTGTGGGGCCACCTTCCCCTCCAGTTCCCCCAGCCCTGCTTCCTGTCTGGACTGGGGTGTTTATACAAGAAATGCCTATGGATGCTTTGGAGGTCATATTTCACCTGGTGCCTGACTCGGCTCAGCTTTCTTGCGGCGCCTGCCCCTCCAGTGGCCCGGCTTGAGGGCCCGTCTGATCTCCCTCCCCGGGCCCAATGTTTTCCTTGGTCGGCCCTGACCGAGTGACGCATTCTTGGCAGGGTATTTTTCTGAAACAGCCCCAGCTCCTCCAAGCCCCAGTGTGTTCCCAGGGATGTGGTGGGCTGAGGTGGGGGCTGCTTTCCCAGTTGAGGCACTGAAGGGATTGGGGGTGGGGCAGGCCTGGCTCTGTCCTAGAAAAAACTAGAGTAAACGGGGCACACCAGTTTAGCTGAATCTTTCTCTGTGCTGGGAATTGTGTTCCCTACCCATTGTCCTGCTGAACTGCACAGAACGTCACCTCCATGACCGCAGGATTCCCCAGAACCTATACACTGTCTGGCACACAATAAATCAGTTCAGTTCAGTCACTCAGTCGTGTCCGACTCTGCAACTCCATAGACTGTGACACGCCAGGCTTCTCTGTCCATCACCAACTCCCAGAGCTTGCTCAAACTCATGTCCATTGAGTCAGTGATGCCATCCGATCATCTCATCCTGTCATCCCCTTCTCCTGCCTTCAATCTTCTTCTGCCACAATTGTGCCTTCAATTGTGCCTGCTGCCACAATGATAAATAGTTGTGGAACAAATGAGTGAGAAAAAAACACACCTTTTGAAGTAGGAATTGTTGTCTCCATTTTATTAGCAAGGAGACTAAGGCATAGAGAGATTGTGGGACATGCCTGAGGCCCCATGGCTAGTAAGTAGCTAATTGAGAGCTTACTGTCTGATTCTGTCAGATCATAGGGCATATTCTAGCCTCACGCTGGGTTGTCCTCAGCAAGATCTCTGGCTCTGTGGTCTGCAAGCCCAGGAGGCCTGGAGAACCCATCAGGGACATACTGAGGGCTCCTGGGGTGGCTGTCACTCTGATGTTTCACTTCTGAGCTGCCCTCTCCCAGCTTCTTTCTCTCCTCTTGTGTTGGAGACACTGGGCCCCCACCAAGAAAGATGATGGAGTCTGCACCCACCTCTGCAGATCAGTCTTGGGCCAGACCCTTCCCTCCTTCGCCATTCAAGCAGGTTCTGACCATCAACCTTGTGCCAGGCCCTGGGATGGGCACAAGGAGGGCAGGGTTAAGAAAGATGTCAGTCCCACCCAGGAAGGGTTCATTCACTATCTGGGGAGCCACATAAAATGTGGGGCAACATATTAAGAATATTTACAAAATGCTATGGGAACATTTAGCCTGTTTAACTGGCTACAAAATTTAGGGAAGGTATCATAGAGAAGGGAGCTTTTGGTCTGGGTCTCACAGGATGAGTAGGAGTTTGCCAGTTGAATAAAGCATTTGCTGGGGGAGGGGTCCACTCTAGGTGAGTAGACTTACAGTCTAATGGCACTAGAGTGGTAAGCTGGGATTAGAGTGAGGATTTTGAATTCCAGACTAAGGAATTTAGCGCTGTACTAGTCATCAAGGTGCCAAGAGATGTTCCTGAACACAAGACTGACTGTGACCCAGTTTGCAATTTAGAAGGCTCACTCTGGCAGCAAGTTTGTTGGCAAAGATTAGGTGTAGTTGACACGTTAAACCAATGAGTTGGTGGAACCCAGGGCCATATGTGGAGGAGGCAGGTGGAAAGATGAATGTGGAGCTCAGGAGACATGTAGGCCTTCAAGATGGATGGATCTGGAAAGCAGCCGCAGAGCAGCAGGAGTTGAAGACGAGGGAGGGCATGTCATGTATGAACAAAAGGAGCCAGGACTGGAGGAGTCCTCAGGAACAGGGATGGCAGGGAGGGAGCAGCCACAGAGGTGGGAGGCAAACCAGAATTCTCAATTGGTAGAGGCTGGCCCTTGGGCCAAATGCTGCTGCAGACTGGCCGAGGAGGAGCCAGAAGGGCTGGCCATGAGATTTAGGCTTCTTTGGAGGCAGCAGCAGATGGTCCAGGGCGGGCAGGCCCCATCTTCCCCACCATGACCTGCCGCGGCAGGAACCTCGCCTTCCCTGGGTGAGGGGGCTCCAAGAGGCCACAGGCAGCCTGGCCCTTCATTCCCAGGCTCTCCCTTCACCACCCCCTTTGTCTGCCTGGCGAGCTGGGTGGGCATGCGCAGGGAGGCTGGCCCACTGCCAGCAGCTCTTCCTGCCGGCCCACAGCCACGACCAGGAGGGAACAGGCCCTAATTGAGCCTTTGTGGAGCTTCCCACAGAGCCTTGGGCACTGAACACAGCGGGGTCTCTGACTCTGTGAACTCCCAGTCAGAATCCCACAAAGTCAAATTGCAGAGGCAGGCCCCACACGCTGCTGCCGCCGAGCAGCACTTTTGTACCCTGTGTCATTCTGCCTCTTGCTGTCCCCTCAGCCCATCCCTCCTCCACCCCCAGCTGACATCCTGCTCACCCTTCAGGCCCCAGCTCAGCAGCCATCTCTCCACGAAGACTTCACTCTCCACGAACAGGGATGTGCCCGTTCCAGTGTTTAAATAACCAGGCTCTGGGGCTGCACCTCAAACAACGTCATGTACTTTGTGAACCTCCCCTCACTTATCGTAGCCCTGCAATGTCATTGTGTTACCCTCTTCCCAGATAAGAAAACCAAGGTTCAGAGATATCAGGTGACTAAAGTTGCCACCACAGGAGACCCAGTGCCCTTGGGCACCGAAGCTATGCCTTTTACCACTCAACCCCCTCTTGGGCCTGGCAGTGCCCTTGGGGACACTTCCTACTTCCTCATGCCTCCTGTTCCCAAGCCAGAAATCCGGACCTCATCCTCACACCTGTCTCTCCTTTGCCCCTACAGCCAGTCAGTTGGCCACCAGAGCCACCGAGGCTCCCCCTACAGATGTCTTTCAAGCCATGTCCGTCTGCTGCTCCTCTAGCTCAAGCCTCATTGTCTCGCCTGGACCACTTCATTTGTTTCCTAACGGAGACTATTTGCTGTCCCTGATCAGGCCAGTTCTCTTCTGCCGCCATGCTTTTTGCCATTTCCTCACTGAACGTACCTTTCCTGCCCTTTCCTCTCTGCGTGCCAAGGCCTTCAGTTTCCTCCTCTCACACAGGGATCACCCCATCCATTCTCTCTGACTAACCCGTGATGATCGTGTTCACAGTCTTCCACCAAAAGCCTGCGGACCACCATCGGGGAGGCGTTCGAGCGGCTGCACCGGCTGCTGCGGGAGCGGCAGAAGGCCATGCTGGAGGAGCTGGAGGCAGACACGGCTCGCACGCTAACCGACATCGAGCAGAAAGTCCAGCGCTACAGCCAGCAGCTGCGCAAGGTGCAAGAGGGGGCGCAGATCCTGCAAGAGCGGCTGGCCGAGACCGACCGGCACACCTTCCTGGCCGGCATGGCCTCGCTCTCCGAGCGGTAAGTGCCTGCCTGCCCCAGCGTCTTCTCCACATGGGTCACCCCTCTCTGGCCCCTGTAGGATGGAGGGAATGGAGGCAGATGCGGGTGGTTAGCAGAGAAATCATTCATTCAAATCTCCATCAAACACACAGGACATCTGCTCTGTGCCACAGCCTGGGGTGAAGGCTTTGTGTACGCACGCTATTTTATATATCATATTTATAATCCTATAGGCCATTACTTGTTTTGTGTGATTTATATTATAAATATACATTTTCTACTATTTATTATAATAGCTTGTTTTTTATAACCCTACTAACCTCTTGGAGGTCGTTACCACCATCATCCCTATTTCACACATGTAGAAACTGAGGCACAGAGAAACTGGAGCAACTGGCCAAAGCCCTTCATCTAGTACATAGGGGAGCCAGGATTCAAGCCCAGGTCTCTTTGATTCCATAGCTACCTTTAATAATAATACTTGGGACTTCCCTTGTGGTCCAGTGGTGAAAACTCCTTGCTCCCACTGCAGGGGGCATAGATTCGATCCTTGGGTGGAGAACTAAGATCCTGCATGCTGCATAGTGTGGCCCCCCAAAAATAACAAATAAATAAAACTTTAAAATAATAATAATAATAACACTTAATTATTGGTTTTCTCTTGTGGCTCAGCTGGTAAAGAATCCGCCTGCAATGCAGGAGACCTGGGTTCGATCCCTGGGTTGGGAAGATACCCTGCAGAAGGAAAACCTACCCACTGGAGAATTCCATGGACTATATAGTCTATGGGGTCGCAAAGAGTCGGACATGACTGAATGACCTTGACTTTTGCTTTCAATGACCAGTACTGATAGCTGATGTCATGTATTGTGTTGACCATGAGGCACACACTGTGCTAAGCATTTTACATGCATTAAGCCACACAGTGTTCACAAGCCTAGGAGGCAGGTGTTATCATAGTACCCATTTTAAAGATGGAGAAACTGAGGGTGATAGCTAGAGAATCAGGAAGTGGGAGAAGCAAGCACTTGAGTCTGGGTATGGCAGACTTCCCACGCATGGCCTCTCCCTATGCCAGCAACCCTGAAGGTGCTGGGATGGGAATCCAGCCCTCAATGTGGTCTGCTCTCTTGCTCTCTTTCCAGGCTCAAAGGGAAAATCCACGAGACCAACCTAACCTATGAAGACTTCCCAACCTCAAAGTACACAGGCCCCCTGCAGTACACCATCTGGAAGTCCCTGTTCCAAGACATCCACCCAGGTAAGCCCCTTCCTGCCACTCACCAGAGGGCCCAGGAAGAGGCAAGGATCATCGCAGGTCGGAGCTAGATGGGCCACTGTCCAGTCCAACCCCCTGCTCTACACACGGCATGGGGGCAGGGAAGAGGGATGGGAAGGGTGCCTTAATGAGCACCTACTATGTTCCGGGGCCTGTGCTGGCACCTGCGGTGGCCCAACCCAGAGAATCTTTATAATGAAACAACTCCAGGAGGTTGGTTCTACTAGTGTGCCCATTCTCTAGATGAAGAGACTGAGGCTCTGGGCTGTTCACTCATTCACTCTATGAGTACAGAGAGATCTCAGTTATATCCTGAGGTACCTCACCCCAGGCACTCTTCTAGGTACTGAAGATAAAGCAGTGAACGAGGCAAAACTTCCTACTCTCATGCATCTCAGTTATATCCTAGGGTGTGAGAGAGAAAGAAAACAAAATTAAATAAGCAAAATACATAGTTTATTAGGCAGTGATAAAAGATAAGGAAGGAGGCTAACAGATGTTGAGGTAGGATAAAACGTTTAGGAGTGGATTCAGTCAGAAGACCTCCCGGAGAAGGAGGGAGTAAAGACCTGAAGGAAGACGGAGAAGAGTGAGCCATGTAGATACCCTGGGAAGAGTGCTCCCGGCAGTGGGAATAGCAAGTGCAAAGGCTCTGAGGCAGGAGCAGCTGGGCGTGTTCAGGGAAGAGTAAGGAGAGCGGTGTGGCTGGAGTGGAATGGGTGAGAAGGGGAGTGGAGGCAGCAGAAGCCAGACCGTGAGGGCCTGTGGGCCCAGGCGAACACTTTCAATTTTGTGCTGAGTGAGATGGGAGCCATTGGAGGGTTTGGGACAGTAACATGAAGTAATGTGAGTTTTTAAGTGTTTGAAGTATTCCTCTGGCTGCTGAGTTGAGATTAGACTGCAAGGTATAAAGGGTAGAGGTCAGGCGCCTACTGCAGTAATCCAGGTGAGAGGCGATGCTGGCCTGAAGCAGGGCGAGAACAGTGCACATGGTGAGACGCGATTGGATTTAGGATCCATACTGAACAGAAAGCCAGCAGGATTTTCTAAAGCATAGAATCTCAGATGTGAGAAGAGAAAAAAAAAATAAGGAAGACTACAATGATTTTGGCTGGGGTAACTGGGAAGATGAGTTGTAAGCATGTGAGATTTGTGATGCCAATTAGATGTCTCAGTGCAGATGTGGAGAAGGCAGTGGAAATGACCCGTATGCAGTTCAGGAGGAGGGTCTGGGCCAGTGGTGTCCGCATGTGGACGGAACCGAATGAGCAAGGAGGAGATCACCTAGAAGGTGAGTTGAGGGTAGAGAGAAAAGAGAGAGGACCATGCTAACAATTGGAGCCCTGGGGCCCTCCTTGAAGTCAAGGACAGGACGGGGACCCAGTCAAGGAAACCGAGAAGCAACAGCCAGAGAATAGGAGGGAGACCTGGTCCATCCTGGAAGCCAAGTGGAGAAAGTGTTTCGAGGAGGGGGAGTGGCTGCATCGCCAAGTGTGGAAGGCTCCGCACTGACTGTCGTCTTGGTCTTGATGGCCTTGACAGGAGCCGCTCTGGTGGAGCGATGGAGGCAAATCCTGATTGGAGGCCATCCAAGAGAGAATGGAAGAGGAAGTGGAGACAGTGCTTTAAAGAGTTTTATTTATGGGAAGGAGAGAGAGTGTGGCAGGAGCTGTTTGTTTAAGATAGAAGAAATGATAGCATCTTTGTGGGGAAGGGGGGCTTCCCTGGTGGCTCAGCTGGTAAATAATCCACCTGCAAAGCAGCAGACCCTGGTTCGATTCCTAAGTTGGGAAGATCCCCTGGAGGAGGGCATGGCAACCCATTCCAGTATTCTTGCCTGGAGAATCCCCATGGACAGAGGAGCCTGGCAGGCTACAGTCCATGGGGTCGAAAAGAGTCGGACACGACTGAGCAACTCAGCACAGCACATGGGGGAAGTGGGGCACAGAAAAGATGGGATAGAAAAAGGTAGAACTGAGGATGAATGAGAGAGTGGGCATGGCAACCCATTCCAGTATTCTTGCCTGGAGAATCCCCATGGACAGAGGAGCCTGGCAGGCTACAGTCCATGGGGTCGAAAAGAGTCGGACACGACTGAGCAACTCAGCACAGCACATGGGGGAAGTGGGGCACAGAAAAGATGGGATAGAAAAAGGTAGAACTGAGGATGAATGAGAGAGAGATGCTGGAGTGCTGTCGGGTGGGGTCCACCCCAGCCTCTGCTGGGAGCCCAGAGAAGGTAGACTACATGGGCACCGAAGCAGAGGGGCAGGTGGTGGGAGCTCGTGGGAATTCTGTTCTGATAGCTTTGCCTTTCCCAGTAAGGTAGGAAGCAAGGTCATCCACTGGGATGAAAATGGGAGGTTGGCTGAGAGGGGAAAAAGTCTGAAATGGATTTCTAGTAGAGTCAGTAGACCCTGGGACTCTTGAGATCAACACCTTCCCAACATTACACAACCCACCAGGGCATCAGAGTCTAACCTACTGCCAGCAGGGGGCCTTCTGTGTTGAGTCAGGCGCAATGTCCAATAGAGGGGAGATGAGGATGTAGAGGGGACTAGTCCCTAAGAGATAGACACTATTATTATTTCTTAGATGAGGAAGCTGAGGCATAGAATTGTTAGGAACTGGTCATGGTAATAACCTGGTCAACGGTAAAACCAGGATTTGAACCAGATCCATCAGACCCAAAGGGTGTGCCCTTCCCTACTAAGCCTACCAGGCATTCTCTGGCCTCATACCACCAACCCAGGAAGGCTGCTGGGGAGGCTGAGGCTCAGAGAGGCTCACCGATTTTCCCAGGTCACACAGCAATCAGCGCTCTTTGCACCTGTCTGGATTCATTCTTTCAATCTACAAACATTGAAAGTCCTTTGAGGCACATCCAGGAGAGACAGATGGGACAACAGACCCTGATAGTCCATGGGAAAAGGGCCATGATGAGGGGCTTACACAGAGCCACGGGAGCCCAAGGGGCAACAGGAAGCTCTGGGCGGGTCAGGGAAGGAGCCAGGGGAACACTGAGCAGATGGCGTTTGCACTGAGCACTGAAAACTGAAGGCTTTCCCACTCGGGGAGGATGCGGCCTAGAGGTGTCCCCAGACAGTCCCTGGCATTGAGAACGATATACGCAAAGTAGCATCCCAGGATGCTCACGATTGGCCTCCAGGTACAGATGGAGAAGGACTGAGGATGATCACTGAGGGTGCGAGTGCTGGACAGGGATGGGGCTCCCCTCTAGGTGACTGAAGGCCACCTCTGATGCATCATGACCAGTTTCACCAAGATGAAGGAATACCTCCTAGTACCCTTTAGTCTGGATCCGTGCCCTTGTTGACAAAGGGGGCAGTAGCTGGGGGAAGGGCCCATTTTCCAGCAGACTGGGTAGGGCTCTGGACTATCCTCCTGGGGTGGCGGGGTGGGGGGGTGTCTCTGTGTGCTCCCAGCCTTGGAGGGACCTTCACAATGGGACCCAGCAGGGTGAGGGCCACACATGGGTGAAGCGGCATAATTGAAAGAAGCAAGAAGCCCGGCCAAGGGTCCTGACCCCTCCCCTGACCCAGGGAAGCCCCTCAGGCAGATGGTCTCAGGAGCTGATTTATCTCAGCTGCCACCTGCCCCACCCCCATCACAGCTCAGCGAGGCAATCCAGACAGTTAAACCTTATATATCAAGGCACTGTGAGATTTGGGCCCTGCGAATGGCAACCCACTCCAGTGTTCTTGCCTGGAGAATCCCAGGGACGGAGAAGCCTGGTGGGCTGCCGTCTATGGGGTCGCACAGAGTCGGACACGACTGACGCGACTTAGCAGCAGCAGTCTCTCCTTCTCCCTCTACATCACACCCAGACACACTGAGCCCTCTTCAGGTCTTACATGAGCCATATTCCCTCTCCTGCACACTTTTCTCACTTTTGCACAAGCAGTTCCCTTAACCTAAAACCCTTGACACAAACCTCAGTCTTTGAGAACTAACTCCTACCTCTCTTTCACATCGTAGTTTATAAACACCTCCTCTGAAATGCCTTCCTGGATTTCTCCAAGTAGCCCTGGGCTTTCCTGGTCTTGCTGTCTTATTAATGTCTGCATGGCTGTCTCTCTCACTAAACTGTGAGCTCTGAGAGGTCAGGGGCTGAGTCTGACTCATCACTCTACATCCCCAGCAGCCAGCGCCGTAAATGTTTGTGGATGATTGAATAAAGAAATGAATGAGTCCTGGTCTCAGTTCTGTTACTATAATAGTCTGGTATTAAGTAGGTGCTCAGTGATTATTTGTTAAATGAAGGAACTTGCTGCACATCCTTGGACCAGTCCCTTCCTCCCTCCAAGCCTCTGTTTCCTCCTCTATTATAGGGATACTAGTGTTCCCTTCTTGACTCCCCCGCAAGAGAGCAGACGGATGTGGGAATTTGCTGATTGCCCCAGGGCAGGCTTTCTCAGCCTCAGAACTATTGACATTTGGGGCTGGATAATTCCTTGTCTTGGGAGCTGTCCTGTCCATGGTAGGACGTTTGACAGCATCCCTGGTCTCTACCCAGCTAGATGCTAACACACATACACACCCAGATGTGGCAACCAAATATATCTCATTCATTGTCCAATGTCCCCTATGAGGCAGATCCACCCCAGCTAAGAATGACTTCCCCAGAGAAAGCAGCCTGTAGGAGAGGGGCTGAGGGAGCCCCAGTGTGCGCTCTGAGCATCCTGCCAAGGAGAGCAGCCCTGGGGGTTCAGAGAACAGTGGCCTGGTTAGTCGGGCCTCTTCCTTTGTCTGTAGGGCCTGTGAAGTCACTCTGGCTCTTCTGCCAAAACCAAGGCCCTTTATGTCTAGATGGGAGGGGCAGGCGCCCCCAGGGACCTAACCCTGGATTCTAGCAGCTTCCTGCCTACCCGCCTTTCCAGTTCAGGCTTCCTACTGGGTTACCAGAGAATTTTATCTATCACCTGTTACTGCCCTGCTCTGGAACCTCGACTCTCCACCTCCCACCCACAACCCTGCCCCACCCCTCAGCTGACACTGGAAACCCTCCTGCAACTGCCTGTCCTGACTGCCCCATCTCCTGGCCACCAACTTCCTCCCCACCCAGGACAAGTGGCCATTGTCCAGAGGACACCAGACACTGCTTCCTTTGCTCCTGCCACCTCCCTCTCTGGGCCGCTCTCTCCTCCCCCTGCTTATCTGAATCCAATCATTCTGGGTTCCAACATATTCACTGTCAAGCTGTGTGACCTAGGGCAGATCTCCACCCTGTCTAAGCTTGTTTCCTCATCTGTCAAACAGATGGAGGAAGGTATGATTTATGCCCAGGGTAGGTAGGAGAATTAAATAAGATTATTTATTTGTGATAATGATCCTGGAACTTAGTCAATGCATGATACCTGTTTCTTATGATTATCATGAATCATCAGATGTTTCCTCAGTCTTGCTGAACAGGCTTTCTGGGGCCTAAAGGAAAGAACATGAGTGAAAAGACCTTAGCTTGAGTTCCGGTTCCACATCCACCCCAAGTGGCAGATTAAGCAAAAGCCACTTAATTCAGAGAAATCTCCTTGGAACCTCAGTTTCCTCTTCTGAAAAATGGGTACAGTAATTTGTGCTGCTGGGGCTGCTGTGTTGGTCTCATGAGCTAGAGGATGTGAAAGTGTTTTTTTTTTAATGCCCCACTGGGTACAGCTGAGGGCCTGAGTAGGCGGGAGGAATCAGACTTTTTAAAGGCCTGACCAGAGGAAAGAACTGATGGTATTTCTTGCTCTGTCAGGCCTCAGAGTTGTCCTTGAGAACAAGGAGGCACAAATGACTTGCTGCCCAGTTTTTGGAGCTGCTGGACTTTGGAGTTTCTCTGTTGCTTGGGTCGCTGCGGTATGTGGTTGATGGTGGCCAGGAGACAGATCCTGGGCCCCCTGCAGTCCACGCTCCTTCCTGAATGCCTTTTGACTTTGAGGTCTCAGTTCAGTTCAGTCCCTCAGTCTTTGCAACCCCATGGACTGCAGCACGCAAGGCTTCCCTGTCCATCACCAACTTCCAGAGCTTGCTCAAACTTCTGTCCATCGAGTCAGTAATGCCATCCAACCATCTCATCCTCTGTCATCCCCTTCTCCTCCTGCCTTCAATCTTTCCCAGCATCAGGGTCTTTTCAAATGAGTCAGTTCTTTGCACCAGGTGGCCAAAGTATTGGAGATTCAGCTTCAGCATCGGTCCTTCCAATGAATATTCAGGACTGAGTTCCTTTAGGATGGACTGGTTTGATCTCCTTGCAGTCCAAGGGACTCTCAAGAGTCTTCTTCAACACCACAGTTCAAAAGCATCAATTCTTCTGCACTCAGCTTTCTTTATAGTCCAACTCACATCCATACACGACTACTGGAAAAACCATAGCTTTGACTAGACAGATCTTTGTCAGCAAAGTAATGTCTCTGCTTTTTAATATGCTGTCTAGGCTAGTCATAGCTTTTCTTCCAAGGAGCAACCATCTTTTAATTTCATGACTGCAGTCACCATCTGCAGTGATCTTGGAGCCCAAGAAAATAAAGTCTGTCACTGTTTCCATTGTTTCCTCATCTATTTGTCGTGAGGTGATGGGACCAGATGCCATGATCTTAGTTTTCTAAATGTTGAGTTTTAAGCCAACTTTTTCACTTTCCTCTTTCACTTTCATCAGGAGGCTCTTTAGTTCTTCTTCGCTTTCTGCCATAAGGGTGGTATCATCTGCATATCTGAGGTTACTGATATTTCTCCTGGCAATCTTGATTCAAGCTTGTACTTCCTCCAGCCCAGTGTTTCTCATGATGTCCTCTGCATATAAGTTAAATAAGCAGGGTGACAATATACAGTCTTGACGAACTCCTTACCCAGTTAGGAACCCATCTGTAGTTTCTTGTCCAGTTCTAACTGTTGCTTCTTGACCTGCATACAGATTTCTCAGGAGGCAGATAAAGTGGCCTGGTATTCTCATTTCTTGAAGAATTTTCCACAGTTTGTTGAGATCCACACAGTCAAAGGCTTTGGCATAGTCAATAAAGCAGAACTAGATGTTCTTCTGGCACTCTCTTGCTTTTTCAATGATCCAGCGAATGTTGGCAATTTGATCTCTGGTTCTTCTGCCTTTTCTAAATGAAGCTTGAACATCTGGAAGTTCTTGGTTCACGTACTGTTGAAGTCTGGCTCAGAGATTTTGAGCATTACTTTGCTAGTGTGTGAGATGAGTGCAATTGTGTGGTAGTTTGAACATTCTTTAGCATTGCCTTTCTTTGGGATTAGAATGAAAACTGACCTTTTCCAGTCCTGTGGCCACTGCTGAGTTTTCCAAATTTGCTGGCACATTGACTGCAGCACTTTAATAGCATCATCTTTTAGAATTTGAAACAGCTCAACTGGAATTCCATCACCTCCATTAGCTTTGTTCATAGTGATACTTCCTAAGGCCCACTTGACTTTGCACTCCAGGATGTCTGGCTCTAGGGCAGTGATTACCGTGGTTATCTAGGTCAAGGAAGATCTTTTTTGTACAGTTCTGTGTATTCTTGCCACCTCTTCTTAATACCTTCTGCTTCTGCTAGGTCCATACAGTTTCTGCCCTTTAGTATGCCCATCTTTGGATGAAATATTCCCTTGGTATCTTTAATTTCCTTGAAGAGATCCCTAGTCTTTCCCATCCTATTGTTTTCCTCTATTTCTTTGCATTGATCACTTAGGAAGGCTTTCTTATCTATCCTTGCCATTCTTTAGAACTCTGCATTGAGATGGGTATATCTTTCCTTTTCTCCTTTGCTTTTCATGTCTCTTTTCTCAGCTATTTGTAAGGCCTTGTCAGACAACCATTTTGCCTTTTTGCATTTCTTTTTCTTGGAGATGGTCTTGATCACTGCCTCCTGTACAGTGTCACAAACCTCGTCCATAGTTCTTCAGGCACTCTGTCTATCAGATCTAATCCCTTGAATCTATTTGCCACTTCCACTGTATAATCATAAGGGATCTGATTTAGGTCATACCTGAATGGTCTAGTGGTTTTCCCTACTTTCTTCAATTTAAGTCTGAATTTTGCAGTAAGAAGTTCATGATCTGAGCCACAGTCAGTTCCTAGTCTTGTTTTTGCTGACTGTATAGAGCTCCTTCATCTTCAGCTGCAAATATAATCAGTCTGATTTCGGTATTGATCATCTGTGATATCCATGTGTAGAGTCTTCTCTTGTGTTGTTGGAAGAGTGTGTCTGCTATGACTATTGCATTCTCTTGGCAAAACTCTGTTAGCCTTTGCCCTGCTTCATTTTGTACTCCAAGGCCAAACTTGCCTGTTACTCCAGGTATCTCTTGACTTCCTACTTTTGCATTCCAGTCCCCTATGATGAAAAGGACATTTTTTGGGGTGTTAGTTCTAGAAGGTCTTGTAGGTCCTCATAGAACCATTCAATTTCAGCTTCTTCAGCATTAGTGGTTGGGGCATAGACTTGGATTACTGTGATATTGAATGGTTTGCCTTGGAAATGAACAGAGATCATTCTCTCATTTTTGAGATTGCATCCAAGTACTGCATTTCTGACTCTTTTGTTGACTATGAGGGCTACTCCTTTCTTCTAAAGGATTCTTGCCCACAGTATTAGGTATAATGGTCATCTGAATCAAATTTGCCCGTTCCAGTCCATTTTAGCTCACTGATTCCTAGGAAGTCAATGTTCACTCTTGCTGGCTCCTGTTTGACCACTTCCAATTTACCTTGATTCATGAATCTAACATTCCAGGTTCCTATGCAATGTTGTTCTTTACAGCATCTGACTTTACTTCCATCACCAGTCACATCCACAACTTGGCAGTGTTTTCACTTTGACTCCATCTCTTTATTCTCTCTGGAGTTATTCCTCCTCTCTTATCCAGTAGCATATTGGGCACCTATTGACCTGGGAAGTTCATCTTTCAGAGTCCTATCTTTTTGCTTTTTCATACTGTTCATGGGGTTCTCAAGGCAAGAATACTGAAGTGGTTTGCTACGCCCTTGCCCAGTGGACCATGTTTTGTCAGAACTCTCCACCATGACCCGTCCGTCTTGGGTGGCCCTACACATCATGGCTCGTAGTTTCATTGAGTTAGACAAGGCTGTGGTCCATGTGATCAGTTAGGTTACTTTTCAGAGATGCTTAAATGGATGGAGAACACACCTGGAGACCAGATGGGCTGCCTCGGCTCTTTCTTTCTGTTTGTGTAAAACAGTGTCCCAGGACCTAGAAAAGAGCTCTGACCTTTAAAATGTTGAACCCCAGAGGTCAGGATTTGTTCATTCTCAAGAGAGTCTGGCACCTCTCCTGAAAATAAAGGATGGGTGGAAGGTTTGCCAGTCCCCATACGGGGACTGACTTCTCAAGAGTTCAGATTGGTTCAGTCCCTCAGTTGTGCCTGACTCTTTGCGACCCCATGGACCGCAGCACACCAGGCCTCCCTGTCTATCACCAGCTCCCAGAGTTCACCCAGACTCATGTCCATTGAGTCGGTGATACCATCCAACCATCTCATCCTCTGTCATCCCTTTCTCCTCCTGCCCTCAATCTTTCCCAGCATCAGGGTCTTTTCAAATGAGTCAGATCTTTGCATCAGGTGGCCAAAGTTTTGGAGTTTCAGCTTCAACATCAGTCCTTCCAATGAACACCCAGGACTGATTTCCTTTAGGATGGACTGGTTGGATCTCTTTGCAGTCCAAGGGACTCTCAAGAGCCTTCTCCAACACCACAGCTCAAAAGCACAGTTCTGTCCTGAAGTACAGAAGGGAGAACCGAAGACAGGACCTCTTTTTATGAGGAGGTGGACCTCAACCCAGGTTTTAGGGTGCAAGAGCCTCTTAAGAATCAGATCACACCCTCTGCCTAATAAGGATGCCAGGCCCTGCTCCTAGCCTCGCCCTTTGGGCTGTTGGACCCTGCCCACTGTGGATCAGGTCCCGCCCCCAGCCCCGCCTCTACTGCCGGAAATGACCAATGAACAGCAGACCGCTCCCCTAGGCCCACCCAATGAGTGGCGGGTCCTGTCCCTTGCGGGTCCGCCCCCAGGAGTTAGCACTCAGTTCAGTACGGATTTCCTCCATCCTACAGCTCATCCCTGTCGGTCCAGTCTCAGAACCACTGAAAACCCACTTGGCTGCCTCCTAGAGTGCCCTCCGTACTCATCAGTGGCGCTGGAAGCGCCCACGTTGCCCTACTTCGAGGTTAAGAGTATGGAGCTGAGCCCTCCTGCGTGCCAGTCTCTCGCCCCCTCCCCAGCCCCATCCTTCTCCGAGCCTGGGTTCTGCCTGTCGCTGGTCTCCTCAGGTCATCCTGGCACCTCCGATATAAGGCCCGGTTTCCCCCGAGGCACCGCGATAGCTGCCCACACCTTGGCATTGTGCCCATCTCCTCTCTTGCCCCTCTGCCACGAACACCTGAGTATGACCCACGTTCCACAGCCAGAGGACTGGCCCCATGTGTATCTGATTAGATTTTTCTTCTCTCCCGAACTCCCCTACACACATACCTCCAACACCCCCTCCACCTCCTACCTCTTGACCCCGCGGTGGGAACGCCCACATTCCATGTGGCGGGACCTTCTGGTCTGACAGGCTGCGCTGTGACCAGAGGACCGGGTGAAACGTTCCTCTGCTGACTCCGTGTCCTCCTTCTCGTGGCTCCACTCGTCTGTGTCTCTGGATAGAGAATTATGTTTCCTTTGACCTCTCTATTCACAGGGCTAATTGCTTCCATACAGCCCTCTGGCTTCTAAGAATAGGAAAGGAGGGTGTAAAACTCAAGACTAAATTTGTTCCTGACAGAGCTCAGGAGAGGAGCTTGCTCTGAGTCAATGGTCAGCTTTGTTAGTCGACTGAGAACAGGAGCGCCGTTTGGGGACTGGCTGTCACTCCCTGTTGGAGATGATGGCCATCGCTGAGGCATTTTATTTCTCTACATACACACAGCCAGGAGAGGTGGCTGAATTTGGAAGTGATGCTTAAGCCAAGCATCATCATGGCCCCTCTCCACCAGATAACGAAAGCACCAGAGAGTCAGATGGAGGAGTCCCTCCTTTGCTCCAAGGAACTAGTAACAGAATTCCTTCTTTTCTCTCCTCTGTCTTGCTGTCTCCCCTCTGTCTTGCTGTCTCCTGCTCTGTCTTCTTTTCTCCCCTCTGCCATGGAAATGCTCATCCAGGCTAATAGGAGCCAGTTCTCAACTCCTTCTTCTGGCTAGGCATCAGCTCCTTCAGGGAGGCAAGAGCAAACAGAGTCTTTGACAAGAGTTCATGAGACCTTGAGAGCCAAGTCTGCAAAATCAGTGTGGCCACCTCAGAGCTGAGTGTCCCAGCCTGCCCAAAGACCAACACAAGCAGGGTCCGTTTCATTTGGTGAGCCTTTCTGGAAACCTTCCCCATGCCAGGCTATGGGGAAGATTGTATATGTCAATATGTAGATGCTGGGCACGGGGCACACCAGGGAGAACCTAGCTGGAAGGGTACGTGGTCCTTGCCCTCCTGGTGTACATGATAAGTTATGGGCACAGAAGACTATCCCAGGTGTCAGGAGAGAAGCACAAACAAAGTTGAGAAATTTCAGAGGAAGCAACCAGGAAGGCTTCCCTGAGGATGAGCACTGGAATTGAGCCTCATGGGGATGATTACAGCAAGCAGAGGTAAGGTGGAGGAGGGAAAAGTCTGGGTGAAGGCTTGGGCCTGACTGGAATGGGAGGTGGTGAATGAGAGGTAGGCAGGAAGAGAAGGCTGGGGCTGGATTGCACCTGGTCTTGATTAGTCCTGGCTCTGCCAGTGTTTGTCTGTGACCTGAGACTAGTCAAGTCTCCTCTCTGGGTCTCAGTTTCCCCATCTGTCAAATGGGAGAATTGGCCTAGAATCAGTGGTTTTCAACTTTTTCAGACCCATCATATACTTTTCATAACAAGTAATTTGTAATGACTCAAAATTAGTGTGACCTTCTCACAATGTCTAGTATATATGCACACATATATATGTATATATTCTATTATATATATAAAGGAAAAAATAGAAGGAAAGTATTTATAATAAAATACTATATATGTCAATATGTAGATGCTCACTCACAACCGCCCCAGAAAACATAATGAATGAGTCAGGTGCTCACATCACAGGTAAAACACCATTCTGCCTCAGATGCAGTCTGAAATAGGTAGGTTATCTTGGTCAATGGTGTTCTTAGAGATGTACTTTCCAAAAAAAGTGAACAATTCTTAGTGAAGTTCCAGACAAAATAAATTCAGTGTTCCCCCAGTTTATTGGGTAGTTGCATTTCAAAATATTCAGTATATATTAAAACTGTACAAAAATTATTTCATATTTATGTGTAAAATTGAGTTAAACTGTAGTTCTGGGTCATTGTAAAGATTTTTTTCATCCACATGAATATCTGGGGGAGCATCTGAAACTTATTGGTGGGGGGTATGGGACCACCCAGCACATTTCATTCAGGGAATTTAGCATCCTGGATCCTACCTATGGAGACAACTCAAACACCCCCACAAGTTTCCAGATTACCCCATAGAGTGATTATCCAGCACCTGAAGAATCTTAAAGCTTCCTCCCAGCTCTGAAATCATCCAGTTCTGGACCTCATTCAGGTTTACTCAGCAAATTTTTGCAGAGTACCCACTGTGAGCGTTGCCCCCCGGGAAATCATCAGTGAACAAGCCGCCATAGCTCTTGTCCCCTACAACCAAGTTTCAATCCAAAAGGCTCTTAACTGTCACCGTCCCGTTTTACAAATGAAGAAGCCGAGGCCCAGAGAGGGCAGGCTTGTATTCAGCATCACACAGCCTCCTGGGGGTCAGCCAGAACCTGGCCTCAGGGAGGCACCATAGAGTGGGTCCACAGCCTTCTCTCCACTCATCTTCTCTTCCTCCCCCATCCCCGCAGTGCCAGCCGCCCTGACCCTGGACCCGGGCACCGCCCACCAGCGCCTGATTCTTTCCGACGACTGCACCATCGTGGCCTATGGCAACCTGCACCCACAGCCGCTGCAGGACTCGCCCAAGCGCTTCGACGTGGAGGTGTCAGTGCTGGGTTCGGAGGCCTTCAGTAGCGGCGTCCACTACTGGGAGGTGGTGGTGGCGGAGAAGACCCAGTGGGTAATCGGGCTGGCGCACGAGGCCGCGAGCCGCAAGGGCAGCATCCAGATCCAGCCCAGCCGCGGCTTCTACTGCATCGTCATGCACGACGGCAACCAGTACAGCGCCTGCACGGAGCCCTGGACGCGGCTCAACGTCCGCGACAAGCTCGACAAGGTGGGCGTCTTCCTGGACTACGACCAAGGCCTGCTCATCTTCTATAACGCCGACGACATGTCTTGGCTCTACACCTTCCGTGAGAAGTTTCCGGGCAAGCTCTGCTCCTACTTCAGCCCCGGGCAGAGCCACGCCAATGGCAAGAACGTGCAGCCTCTGCGGATCAACACTGTCCGCATCTAGTGCAGTGGAGGGCGACCGTGGGCGCCTGGGCTTGGCCACCAGCAAGAGCCTTGCCCCCACAGACGGGAGGCCGGGACTCCAACCCAGCGGGGCTGCCCCTGAGATCTCAGGCCTGTTGTTTACCCTTCAGCCTCATTTCCCCATCTGTGAAATGGAGGTTGTGCTCCGTGACTCGGGAAATCTCTTCCAGCACTGATGTTCTGTAGCTCTGACCTTGATGGGGATGCAGCTGTGGTCCAAGAACCAGACCTGGCTTCTCCTCATGGCAGCCCCTGCCTAACCCCTCATCCTCCTCTCGGGCAGGTGACTGCATCCCTGTCTCCTTCCCGCCCACATGCCCTGACCTCAGGACGTGTCAGAGTGTTGCCAGCAGTTGGCAGCCGCAGAGAGAACCCTCTTACGCTCCCAGGCCTGAGACTTGCCCCTGACCAAGCGAGTGATGGGCTGTTTTGTCCTTGATCATAGCCCACGGTGGACACAGGTGGTAGCTAGCCCCAAAGTCGCCTGAGAACCACCCTCTCCTTCCACCCCTGTATCAAGAGTTTTGTAGTTCTTGATTTTCCCATTTATCTGTGGGTAAAAGTGATATTGGGCTTCCCTGATGGCTCAGTGGTAAAGAATCCACCTGCAATGCAGGAGACGTGGGTTTGATCCCTGGGTTGGGAAGATTCCCCTGGAGAAGGAAATGGCAACCCACTCCAGTATTCTTGCCTGGAGAATCCTATGGACAGAGGAGCCTGGTGGGCTACAGTCGCAAAAGAGTCGGACATGACTTAGTGACTAAACAGCAACAGCAACAATAAAAATGACGCTGTGGCCTGTGGAAGGCACCCAGTAGTTGAGCCCACATGTTACAGCCAGTAAGCCCACAGGTCTTAAGGCAACAGGACGGCACACCCCAAGGCTCATGTAGGACAAGCATCACTGGATGGTGGAGGTCCCCAGCAGCTCTGAACAAAGGTCCAACCAGGCCTCTTGACTTGGTAAGGGTGTAGCAAGGCTGGGGAGAGCAGTTGTTTAGGCCCTGAGCACTGGGGTGGGCTGTCGGTTAGCCCCCCCCCCCCCCATCAATCTTGGCATCTGTCTCAGTTGGGATACTATTGCGGAAAACATGAGCTGCTTTAGCTTTTTTTAATTAGACAAGGATTTATTACCAGGTCCCTTGTGGCTTTGCAAAATCACTGCAAGGGCTAGAGGAGCCGACTCTGCTGAATTTCCAGGAACAGCTCCCAGCCGCCAAATTCATCACGTCTGCTATGACCAGGAACGCTGCTCCCATCGGCAGGCAGCCACTGCATCAGAAGCCGCTGGCTGCAGAACTGTGCAGTCTCTGCTACTGTCCATGCCAGTAAATGATGTCCCGAGGCCTGCCTCCCTCCAGACAATTCGGTTTCCAGATCCAAATTTCTACAAGGGATTCTGTTTGGGGAAACATAAATCAGATCCAGAACCTTGGCTGCAAGGGAGTCTGGGAAATGTACTTTTCTTCTTTCCAGCTTCATCCATACAAAAAGGCACAACAGAAGAAAGTGAGAATAGGTGTTGAACAAGCTCACTTTCAGTTTTTGCCATTGGAATCCAACTCTAGGGCTTGGCTTTGAGGCAGCAGAGCCTCTAGGTG
Source organism: Cephalophus harveyi (assembly GCA_006410635.1). NCBI lineage: Eukaryota > Metazoa > Chordata > Mammalia > Artiodactyla > Bovidae > Cephalophus > Cephalophus harveyi. The sequence goes on along the minus strand of SJYT01055684.1, from coordinate 47,158 downwards.
TCCTGCTCCAAGGCTGTGTCCGTCCAGGACAGGCGCCCCTAGAGTGAGCCTGCAGAACCAAGCTGAAAGCCTCCCACCCTAGGCTTTCCTTTCCGGTTCTGGGGCTTAGATTCTGAACTTGGGGTCTTTGGTCATATCCATCTCAAAGGAGCCAGACTAGCTGAACCTGGGGGGCTCCCACCTCAAAACTGCTGCCCATGGGGCCCTCCCTTGGGCAGGAGGAATCCTCAGTCTCACCCCACCCATTCAGCTACCAGAACCTGGGCCACCCCCAGGAGTATTTTTATCTTAAATGTTACCCATTTTGTGAGTTATGACAAATTTGTATTAAATTAAAGTTACAGGCTATGAGTGGTCAGTGCCATTCATTTTAACACACACAGAGGCCCACCCATCCTGGCCCAGGCAGCATACATAAATCAACATGGCTAATCCACAAAGCAACCCGGCTGAGTAGCATCATACCCATTTTACAGAGGGGGGAAATGAGGTTCACAGAGAGGACATGACTTGCCTACAGTCCCATGTCCCACACTAAGCGAGTTTAGAATTGAGCCCAAGGCACTCTCACCACAACTTACCAGTCAGGGAAGACTGTCAGTCTTGGCCTGGAGGAGGGCATGGTGGTAGCCTTGGAAGCAGAGAGGAGCTCATGAGACAGTGACAAGAGACTGGGCCCTAGAACCCCACAGACCTAGGCTTAAATCCAGGCTCTGTCACTGTGTGCCTCTAGAAAAATGAATTAATTTCTCTGGACCTCAGTTTTCCTACATGGAAAATGGGGATAATCACACCAGTCTCACATGATGTGTTATAAGCTGCAAAGTGCAGTGCATTTAGGGAGGACCTGCCTGTCACTCAGCTGCCTCCCAGAGTCAGTGCCTAGAACTGGGTGGGTTTTCTCAACCTCTGGGCTGGCTCTGCTCCTAAGGAGTCTATCTTCTTTCTTGTGCCTTGTGAGGGGGTGTGGGACCACCCAGGCCAGGCAGTTCCCCAGGTTCTCCATGTCAAAGGAGGTCCATCCCACCTCCACCAGGGGTCACAGCCCTGCATGTGGACACACAGGTGTGTACACTAAGGCGAAAGGCCACTGGGCCCCCCTGGAGTTGTGCAGCGCAGAGCGGCAGCCTTGGAAGCAGGACTCCTGGGCCTAGTCTTGCTTCTGTGCTGACTTGTTTTGTACCCTGAGGGTCCCTTCCTCCATCGCCTCACCTACAGAATGAGGGAGGTTAGCCCGGGTGCTCTCTAAGGCGCCGGGTGGATCTTCACCTATACCTGGAGGCGGGGAGGAAAGAGAGAGGAACTACCCAAGTCACTACTTGTTTGTGGTTCTTGGAAGATGGACATGAGTGAGGAGGAGGAGGGGCTGTTGGCAAGGGCAGAGGGAAAGGTCTCTGAATGGCTGATAGCGCCCCAGTTTACAGAGAAGCTGTAGGGAGTGAGCCTGGGACCAGAGAATCCCATCACCCCCTCGCCTCATGCTCTCAGATCCCTGTGACTCCTCCCAAGCCCACTCCTCTATTTTGCTCAGGGCATCTGTCCCCTGGAGGAGGAGTACCCTGTCCACAGGCCTTCCTCCCCCTCCCCCCACTCAGGCTTAGCACCTGGTCCCAGAACGGCTGCTTGCTGCCCCATCTTCACCCCTGGTTTCCAAGTATCTTGGAGTGTAGGGATCTAATCTTAACACCCAGCTGGGGGCTCTGGGAAATCAGGGGACCTCCAGGTATGAAGTGTTCAGAGACTTCCTGAATGAAAGAATCTGTGGTTGCCAGTATAACACCAGGAACCCCACACTTAATACAGGTAAGTGAAGAGGGGAGACAAAGGCAGTCCAACCTTGGTTTGGAAGCACGGATCAGCAAGGATCTTCCCCAGGGCAGGAAAGAATTGATAGAATGACAAAAACCTCATTCACAACCATGTCCATGGTCAGCAAGCAAAGCAGTGGGACTTTTTGCACCTTATCTAACATTGAAATAAGTCCATGAAGTCAGTATCATTATCTCAGTATCTGAGCAGGGAAACACTACTTCCTAGGGGACCCACAGCCAGTACTCAGTAAAGCTGAAAATCAGACTCAGGCCTGTCCAAGGCTAAAGCCCAGCTCTTCACTGGCCTCCCTGGAAATGCCTCTCAACTTTGAGAACAGCTTCAGTGACAGACAGCAGCCACCAGAAGTGGGATGCCCCTGGGACTCAAGGCGGGAACTTAACCCAGACTCCACACCATTGAATTATGCAACTGTGAGTTAAGTTTCACCTATAGACTCCTCCTCATGTACCTCCCAGATCAGAGGTGGACTCGTGAAGGCACTGTGTGACCCGGATGGGTCTCTCTCCCTTTCTGGACCTCTGTTTCCCTAATTATATCAAGGAGGTTCAGAGTCTAGCTAACTGATTGCCAAGGCAGTGGTTCTGATGGCCTAGGATCCTGTAAGTCTTATGTTGGTCCCAGGGCTTGGCCCGCTCAGCACCTAACAAGGGCATTAGCTCTGGGTCTTTCTCTCTGGGGTGGCAACAGAAATAGAAAACAACAGAGATAAGGTCTCCTAGCAGCACAGTCTCAGCTCAGGGGCTCAGGGGATGGGCCTCCCCTCCTGCCAGAGAGGCCATCCCGGGAGGCTGACTGCTCACACCTGGGCAGCATTCCTGGCTTCATTCCCTCCTGTCTGAGTCTTGGCTCTATTCACTCTCCCCAGATGCTCCCCCAGAATGTAAGTTGCAAAGGACCCTGTCACAGGCTTAAATGCAGACGGAAAGGAGTGGGATGAGGTTGGGGGAGGGGCAGTGTGCTGACCGAGGTGCTGAATCTTCATTCCCACCAGGGAATGGTAATTTCTCCTTACTCTGGGACATCTGCAATTCTAGCCAGCGTCTCTGGGGAAGAAGGAGTACTGGGAAGCAAAGGAGAAATGAGAAGGAACGGGAATGACAGAGGGAGGGAGGGAGAAGAAGAGAAAGAGAGAGAAAAGGAGAGACGCATTTAGGAGGCGTAGCCTCTAAAAGATAGCAAGAGATGGGGACTTTTACTTTGAAATATGCTCATTTTCCTTTGTTTTTCTTTTGTATCTGGTTTAAATTATGTGGATTTTTGTTTACCCTAGATAGAGTATAGAACAGTCTTCCATCTTCTTTCAAAATGTTGACAGTTCTATCATATTTCTGACTGTTACAAAATGCTCCCCATTCACCCTAGGAATTCAGTGAAGTAGGGGAAGAGTGGCCACTTTGGACCCAAGGACCAGGGGGCTTCCTACTCTGATGTCATGTCAAGGGAGGGCCTTTCAGAAAGCTAGAGCCAGAGGCACAAAGCTCAGGCCCTGGTGAGCTCCCCAAAACCGTGGGCTGCAATATGATCAAGTCTGAATGCTCAAGGCACCTAAGGGCTCCTCCAGCGCAATCTGGAGGCCCAGAGAGGATTGGTTTCTAGTTCAAGGTCATATAGCACATGGCAGAGCCAAACCGGGGAACCCAGGTGCGGAAGAGGAACAAGCAGGGTCAGGAAGTCCTCTCTGAGTGGAGATAGCCCAGTTGAGCATGCTAGTCAGCATCATAGACTTCAGGACGGCTGCTAAGAGACCACTGGCCTCAACGCCATCATTTCACAGGTAAGAATACTGAGACCTGGATGGGAAGTCACCAGTCCATGAGGCAGAGCAGGCCCAGACCCAGGTCTCCAGACTCACCGCCATCAGTTTCTCATGCAACTTTTAATCTCCCCTCTGTGGATTCTGATGCCTCCTCCTACCCCCTGGGAACCTGTAGTCAGAGCCAAAGGAGAAGGGGAGTGGCTTGGGTCCCTGCGGCTCCAGGCACTAAGATCTGGTTACCTTTCTCTATCCTCCTCCCAGAAGAGAACGGAGAATTGGCCTGGACCCCAATGGCCCCTCCTCCAGGGCAGAGTCGGTCGGTGACTACCCACACCTGGTACCTCCCTTACTGGCAACAGAGTCCAGAGCTAGTAACAGCCACAGCAGGGACAAAGTCACCTGGGCAGCTGCTGGAGCCACTGGGAGTCACAGGTAAGAGAGGGGACTGCGGGTGATGGCCCAAGGAGGTCCCCTGATTCCACGGGGATTTGGGATTTTTTTTCCCTAAAGAAGGGGCTTTTGCCCCCTCTCTCCCTGTAGGCTGAGCCCCTGGGCCTGCTTCCTGTGCTCACTTCACCCCAGGTGAAGCCCCTCGATGACTAAGCTGCCAGATCTACAAATCAGGAATGGGGTCCCAGGCTCAGCAGCTCTTCTCCTGCCCCTGGGAGGAAGGAGAAGCAGATAAGGGCCCCAGGAAGTCCCAGGAAAAAACAGAGACCAGCTGGAGGTGTGTGCTTCTCACAGGTGTGGGCTGTGAGCTGAGATCTAGACACAACTGCTGAATCTGGAGTGGACCCCCACTCAGTCTCACTGACTCACCAGTGGCCCTGGACAACTCCCGGCATAGCCACCTTACCGATGTCCACTTCTCGTTGGTTCAGTGGAAAACATGGGTGGCCCTGGGCTATGGGACAAGTTTAGAAACTCCAGTTCTAAGGTTCTAGCTTGAGGCAGCCCCAAGGAATTTGTCCAACAGTCTCCGCCCACTTCACCTTCCCTCTTCTTTGGGGGTCTCCCTCTGTCACACTTCTGGAATGCCCTCCTCTACTCCTTTCATTCCTCCATCAACACTTACCCTCCTGTGTTCCTTAGAGTAACTGACTTGTGGTTTTCGATGCCTCCTTCCCCAACCCATGCACATGTATAAAGAAACCTCTTTCAAAGAACAGCTAGTGGTCGGATTTCAGACACCACACCAAGCAGGTTGGAGAAAGATAATAGCAGGAATAGGAAGGCAGAAGAGACCTCCATGTAGGCAGCAACACAGCAGCAGTTACTGTGGGAGCACAGACCTGGCCAGAAATGACCATGGCTCTCATGTACTGAACCAATCCAAGTCCTACTCTTGACCCAGCCTTGAGCCCTCACTCCCCCTCGCCAGCAACCAGCAGGCTAATGGTGGCACAGTACTGCCTTTCTGTTTTGAGGTTCTCCTGGTGGAGGAAAAAAATGATGATGTGTATAATATTAGCCTTGGAGCACTCAGAATATTAAAATCAGGACTTCCCTTGTGAATCAATGGCTAAGACTCTGTGTTCAAATGTAGGAGGCCTGGGTTCAATCCCTGATCAGGGAACTAGATCCCACATGTTGCAATTAAAGATCCCAAATGCCGCAATGAAGATCGAAGATTCCATGAGCCACAACTAAAACCCAGGGCACCCAAATAAATAAATAAATATTTTTTTAAAAAAAGAATATTGGGATCTCAAGTGGAGAGTGTGGAGCAGATTTTGGTCCTTAACACTTCCGCTTTTGTAATACCGTCTACCTTCTAGAATATCCTTGCCCTCCTTTTTCTTCCTGTTGAAATCTTACTCATCCTTCACGTTCCATTCAAGGTGACGCTGTCCTGGTCATTCAGGTCCAGTGGAATGCAGTGTTCTGCACCCTTGAAGCACTTTGGGTCTCCCACTACCACTAGACCATGAGCATTGTGAAGCAGGGATCATGTTCCCTGGGATCATGGGTACAGACAGGGTCACAGAAAAGGTTTGCTAGGGAATTCCCTGGTGGTCCAGGGGTTACGACTTTGCCTTCCAATGCAGCGGGTGTAGGTTCAATCCCTGGTCTGGGAGCTAAGATCCCATATGCCCGGAGGCCAAAAAAATGAAACAACATAAAACAGAAGCAATATTGTGACAAATTCAGTAAAAAGACTTTAAAAGTGATTCACATCCAAAAAAAGAACTTGTGAAAAAAAGAAAGAAAATCTTTGCTGGCTGGAGCTGGTTAGTGTCCAAGCTGGAATGGTGGTTAGTCTGTCCAAGTTGGGAGGGTGCGTAGAGATCAGGAATGGCTCCTCCCTAAAGATGCCCCGGACAAGCACACTGACACACCCCCAGCCAAGCTCTGCCCAGAGAGAACCAGGAAGAGCCAGCAAAGACGAGGAACATTGCTTGCTTGTCTTTTTTTTTTTTTCATTATAAAATATCTTCTGCTTTTTGCAAAAAGATTACAATGTAAGCCTATAAAATAGAAAGTCCCCTCATTCTGCTCCCAGGAGTCAACACCTGTTTACAGTTTGTTGCAGGTCCTTCCAAGCATTCTTGTTTATACATAAACAAAGATAGCTTTTTCTTTTATAAAAATATGTTCAGTTTTAATTTCCTATGAGTTCTGTGCATGCATGCATCACGTCTGACTCTTTGTGACCCCAAGTTCTGTAAATTCCTACAATTTCTTGGTCAAAAGCCTTCCGCATTCTATTTTTAAATTTTATTTATTTATTTATCTCTGGCTGTGCTGGGTCTTCGTTGCTATGCTAAGGCTTTCTCTAGTTGTGGTGACCAGGGCTACTCCCCAGCTGCCATGCACCAGCTTCTCAGTGTGGTGAATTTTCTTCTTGTGTTGCACAGACTTAGTTGCCCCGCAGCCATGTGGGATCTTCCCAGCCCAGGGATCAAACCCATGGCCCCTGCATTGGCAGGCAGATTGTTCACTGCTGGACCATGAGGGAAGTTCCTTGCTCATTTTAAATGTCTTGCTTTTCTAAGTAAATTTTTTTTCTTATAACATGTTCATTGTAGAAAAATTGTGAAATACAGTCAAGATACACAGAGTACATATTCCCATCAGCCACTGTTCAGAGATAACCACTGCTCGTGTCTAGGTGATTAGGTCTACAGGTTTTTCTCCATGTGAGTGCATGTGTTTGTTTAGAAAAATTGGAACACACTCTCCTGTTGGTCGCTAGTTTATTTTTTTCCTCCACTTAACAATAGATCGTGTGCATTTTCCCGTATTGTTGAATAGTCTTCTACAGCATCAATTTAATACAATAAGGTTGTTTGACCTTGAGGTCCCCTTAGTAGCCTGTTTTTCCTGACTCCCCTTCTGAGTAGGGAGCCTGCTGCAACAGTGAGCCAGAGCCTGTTTCACCAGGGTTTAACCTTGGCCTGCCCCCTACTTTCAGGAAGGGAAGGCCCTGGAAGGCCTTGAACACCTGCCGCCTCACCCCTCCTGGGATAAGGTCCCAACACCCCACGGATGGGCCCAGGACCCCCCTGCAACTTCTCCACCGCCGCCCACCGGTGCAGTAAGTAGACACCTGCCGCTTTCCCCTGCTGCTCTCTTAGACCCTGGGCTCCTTGGGTCCTGCAGGGTGGGGGACTTGGGTGATCTCGACCTTGAAGTGGAGTGGGGAAGCTGGAATCTGGGAGGAGGGGCAGTGGTTGGGGGGCCTCAGTCTCCCCTCCAATGTACCATGTGGTTCTTAAGGCAAATTCCCTGCTCTGGAATTCTGTAACCCAGTTCAAACCCATGTTTTCTCCAAGCCCTGAAGACCTTATGATTGGTTAAATCTAATTGTGTACCAGGGCTTGTTTGAGGGATCATTAACATAATGTGTATTATTAGCTTTCAACTTGTTTAATCCTCACAACAAGCCTAAGAGGAGGTACCCACTTTTATTCCCATTTCACAGATGAGAACACTAAGCCCAAAGAGTTAAAATGATTTTCCACATTAAATGGTAAAGCTCAGATAAGAACCCAGGGCTGTGGGACCCCCAAGCCCACGTTCCTTATTATCATCCCATCCACATACCACTGTGCTGTGTGTGCAGAGATCATTCTTCCCTTGCTACAGTTGAGGAAACTGGGACCACAGAGGGGAGGTGGATTCCTCAAGGTCATACAGCGTGTTCATGGCAGAGCTGGGTGAAGCCAGGCTTTCTGCCTCCCAACCCACCCTCACCTCCTGTGCTGCCCTAGCTAGCTTTCAAAGAGGGAAGCTGCTGAGCTAGAAACAGTCCTTGGACTGGAGTCAAATGCCCAGAACTGACTGGGGCAGTCAGGTAGAAAAGGTTATGTTTGTTCAGCCCAGCTTGGTTCTACCCTCCCCTGGCTCAGTTCCGGGAAGTGTTGACTTTGGGCAGGTCCCAAAGGAGCAAAAGTGACATTACCTGTGGGTGGGGGAGCCCCTTCCCCACTCTCCTCTTAGCCCCACTGTGCTCTCCACTCCCTCACTCTGCCATTCAATCTCTTACCTGACAAACCCTTATTGAGCGCCTACTATGTGCTAGCACTGAGACGAGCAAGGACAGGTTTATCTCAGGTCTCCATCAAAGAGGCGATAGTGACCAGACAGTCACAGCACACGCGCAGAGGGCTGGGCTTGGACAAGAGGAGAGAAAATCAGAGGGGCCACTGGAGGAGGTATCATGGAAGTCGAGACCTGCGGCATGAGTGAGAGCTGGGGACAGTGTTCCGGGCAACGGGAACAGCATGAGCTAGGGATAGGAGGCCAGAAATGAGTTCACGTGGTTAAAGCATTGAGTGTGAGCCGAAGAGGCAGCCTCTGCATCTCAGCTGCTTCATCTGGTAAGTGGAGGTAGCAGCTTGCTATGGGCTAAGACGAGGTATGTAAAGCACCTGTGTTATAGCATCATTCCACTTCCTTTCAGTCCACAAACACGTGCCTAGCACCACGTGCCAAACACTGGGGTAATGAACTATGGCCTGCTTGTCCAAGGCCTCTCAGTCTTTGCCTCCAAGCCTGTGACTGCTCTGTACCAGTCCTCCTTCAGACCTGGGGCCCCAATAGTATGTGAGGCCCCAGCTACTGAGGGCCAGGGAACGGCCCGCCCTTGGGGAGCACTCTGCTACCCCTGCCCTGATGCCTCTGTCCCTTCGTCCCCAGACGTGGGTGGCCTGCCGGCGGCAGTGATCATCATCCCAACCCTGCTCTCCTCATCCACTCTCCTGATCATCAGCTTCATCTTATGGAAAACTTGCCGCCGGTTATCCCGGGTTCCCCACCCCCGCCTGCCATCCACATGAGGGCCCAGGTGAGCCACTTAAGCACCTTCAGCATGGCGGGTGGTTCTAGATCAGCTTTATTCTTTGTCTCCCATAAGAGAAGAAATTCTCCTCGTCGTCTTGAGGCAACAAGGGATGATGTACTGCGTTGGATAAAGCCTCGCAGAGGCCACAGCTACATGTGTGGCCTCACAGTCCAGGTTCTGCTGGATGTAATCATCAATCCTGCAGGTCAAGGAAGCTCATTCTGCAGCCCCCGTAACTGTGGCTCTGAGTGACTATGAGACCAAGGCTGCCCTTACCACACTGCCCCCTTACCTCCCAGGGATGCTCCCTGCCTGGTGGGGCCTCCACAGAGAACCTGACCAAGGAGCGGAAAGTCCTCCTCCCGGGACTGAATGAGAACACTCATGGTTTCACTCCAGTTGTGGCATGGCTTATCACAGTATCCAAGGCTTGCAGTCCTTCAATCTTTCCACTTCTCATATCTCTAAACACTCGCATCGCCAGTGCTTTCCTGAGGTCATGCTGTTTCAGCTTTTTCTATGGTTCTTAGAGGGAAACACAGTCCTATGGCCCCTGGCAGGCAAGGCTTGGATGGCATGGAAATTGCCAGGAGACTCCTCGTCTACCACCTGAGACCTGGGATTCAGAGGAGCAACCAAGTGAGGAAATTGGGTCTCACGCAGCTTAATACAGAAGCCCAGAATTCTCAGCACTGCCCTAAGATGTAGGGATGTCTGTTCTGACTGTCTGCCAGCCACAGGTTCACGGCGTCTTACATTCATCCAGTGGTACCCAGCTGTGTAACATGTGCCGGGCATGCCAGGTGCTGGATTATAACAACAAATGAGACCCAGACTAGAATCTAGCGGCTGTTACAGAACAATGATAACAGAGTGTGAGAAGTGCTTGGATAGAGTACAGGAGTCCAGCAGAGCGTAAAGCAGAGACCAACAGCAAGCTCGAGGGGGAGGGTTAGGGGAAGTTTCCAAGAAGTGGCATCTAAACTGGGACCTAAGGATGATGGGAAGTTGCTGGGAGGAAGGTGGGAAAGGATAGTAGAGGCAGAGAGAAAAGAAAGCACAGGGTAAGGTGATGGCAAACTATGGCCCACTGTTTAGTGTTATAAATACAGTTTTACTGAGACATAGTCACGCCCATTCATTTATGTATTGTCTCTGACTGCTCTTGCTTTACTCAGCAGAGTGGCATAGGTGTCACAGAGACTCTTTGGCTCACAAAGCTTAAAACATTGACTATCTTGTCCTTGAAAGAAAAATATTGCTGACTCCTAGAAGTCAGAGAGCTTATACTGCCCCTTAGGAACATAGTGGCTGTAGGGTTGAGGGTGAGAACTCTACAATAAGCATCTCACAGCGAGTGCTTCTTCTCTTAGTCATTGTGGATTGATCCAAAGTAGACACACCTGATTTAAACTGACCTGATCAAATTCTCTCTTCCCAGGAATGTGAATTGTGGAATGTGACACCCAGAAATGGAGCTGAGTTATATTAATGCCTGGGAACCTCTGCTGCTGAGGCCCCTGGAGCTACCCTGCTCCTTTCAAAGACCCATTCATCAATACTCCTTTCGATTCTGAAAGTCCTTGCAATCAATTCCCCAAACTTTTAATTTTCATTTCTTTCAGAATCAGTTTGTTGCTTTTAAAGAAAAAACTTTAACTAAAATTAACAATGAAGAGAGATGAAGCTGGTGGGGTATACAGTCAGCATGGTCCAGTGTCTGTATAATAGGACCCACATATGTAATTTTGCATTTTCTAGTAGCCACATTTTAAAAATTGTAGTGAAATTAATATTAACAATGTTTCATTTCACCCAATATAGATAAATATTATCATTTCAGTATCTAGTCAAGATTTTTAAATTGCTAATGAGATGTTTTACATTCTTCTCTTTGAACCATGTCTTTGAAATGTGGGGTGTATTTTAGACATATAGCATATCTCAAATAAGACTGGCCACACTTTGAGTGCTCCACAGCCACACAAGGCTGGTTGCTTGCATAATGGATAGCAGATTAAGATATTCAAGGTGATGAAGGATCTGCTAAGAAGTCCTGGCCTCATTCTGAAAGCAGTGGGCATCCCCTGAAGAGAATCAAATCTAGAAGTAACATGATAAAATATATATATAACTTTAGGAAGATCACTCCAACTTCCACTTATAGAATGGACAGAAAAGGAATTGAAGCTCGAGTTAGGGAGATCAGTTAGGAGGAGCTGAAGAGAGAATGAGAGGTAAAGATGTTGATGATAGACTTTGGTGGCAGCAGCTGAAATATTAAGATGCAGTCCTTCGCATCACTCCATCTCACATATCTTCCCCTATTCTCTCTGGCAACCAAAGAGGCAAATCTATGATCTTTAAGGCATAGTCCCCGGTAGTTAGGCCTACAAAGTGGTCCACAATAGATCAATCAACAGATGTGTCTTTCCTCCCTCAATGAAATGTCCTCTGAATGCTCCTGCCCGCACCTAACTGCTGATGCTGAAATTTGAAAGACAGGAATATTGGCCCAATTTATGGTAAACTGGAGGTCCTGTCCTAGGAAGTTTCCGGCAACTCTAAGAAGAGCTTTCTGCTGCATGGGTGAAGGTGGAAAGTTATATTTAACCAGAGTTGTGGTTTTGCTTAGAGAGTATACATACAACAAATGAAAAAGAGGCAAGGAAGTAGTGGGTGAATGCAAGGGAATGATGATAAAAATAACTATGGAATTTAAGCCGGCATGGGAATATTTAAGAGATATTCATAAAAATTCCAGTTCTCCAACCCCACCCCTACTTCTGGACTCTGGGAAGAAATGCACTTTTCTGTCCATTTGAGGCTAGGTGTGGCCATGTGACTAGTTCTGGCCAATTAGATTGCAGACTCTAGATGGAGCATTTAATTGCCAAGACCCTCCAGAGTTCTCTTTTTCCTCTCACATACTGACCAATGTTATTTGAAATGGTGGCTTTTCCATCAGCCTGGGTTTCTCACTATGAAAGGCATAGTCCTCTGTCGACCAACAATGTTCAAGTTGTATGAGCAGAAAATAAATCTTTCTTCATTGTATTAAAGCTTAAAATGCAAGCCTTAAATATAAACCTGAAATATTGGGATTGTTTGTTACTACAGCACCACATAGCCTAGCCTGACTGATATAACCAGAAGAGAGGACATTAACAGGGAGGGAGAAAATGGAAAATGAAAGATTAATAGATTTCAGTTCCTGGCACTGAAGATTGATGGAGTCACAATAGGAGAGAAGAGAATAACTGGAAAGACATGAGGTATTGTTAGAGCGTTAAATTCATGGCAAGGTCTAGGACAAAATCTCTGAAGCAAGAAACTGAGAGAACAATGTCAGGAGGATCATCTCTGTGTGTATTGAAATTGTCAAAGATTAAGACAGAAACAACGTTGAAGAGGGTTAACAGGCAGAAGCCAAAATTCTTATTGCTTCTCTTCCTGCAAAGAAGATATGAATGCCATGAAGGCAAAGACTTCTGTGCTCACATTTATGTCCCCAGTGCCTGGGACAGCACCTGCCACAGGGAAGACACTTAATATATACTTGCTGAATGAATGAGCAGAAGGGGAGAATAGTACACCATACATTTTGACAAATAAATTTAATTCAGGGAAGAGAGCACTTTCCAGTTCTTACTCCTTTGATTCTGTTTTTCTCTGCAATACTTTTCCCCCAGACCACAGCGGCTGTTCTCTTTGTCCACGAGTCTGCTTGTTGATCTATCTTCTTGTTGCCAGAAATCTCAAGGAGCTACTTTTTAAACTTATCCCCAGAGGCTTGCATGCTGGCAACTCTAGCTAATACCATCCCCCATGTTACAAAACACCAGTGTTATTTTCTCCTCCACCTTCTCCCTCATTCCTCATCCAACTTCATTGCCAAATATCTTTTGTTTACTTCCAGACCTATCTCAGATCCATCCACCCCTACAGCCAATGCCCCAATCCAGATTCTCATTATCTCTTCCCTGGCCTAGAACAAGTATCCCCTCCTAATCAGCCTGCTTTCTCTTTGCTTCTAATCCCTGTCTATTATCTAGTTATCTACTGCTGCATTAAAATTACCTTAAATTTTTTGTTAAAACTTAAAGCCACAAATATTTATTATCTGGAAGTTTCTGTGGGTCAGGAATCTGGGCATGGCTTAGGGGGTGCCTCTGGCTCAGGGTCTCTCACATGACTGCCAGCAAGTGTTGACCAGGGCTTCAGTCATCCAATGTTCACCTGGAGGAGGATCCAACTTCAAGTCCAGTAATGGCTATTAGAATCCCTCAAGTCTTTGTTATTGGACAGAGACATCCATTTCTGGACACCTAAACCTCTCCATAGGACAGCTTGTAACGTGGAAGATGTCTTTCCCAAGAGCAAGTGAGCAAGAGAGGGTGTCAAAGACAGAAGCTACAGGTTTTTTTGTAATTTAATCTCAGAAGTGGTAACCCATCACTTCTAACATAGTCTATTCATTAGAATGGAATCAACAAGCCCAGTCTATACTCAAGGAGAGAGAATCATAGCAGGGTGTGAATACTGAAGTTTGAGGTCATTGGGGAGATCTTGGAGACTGCATACCACAACCTCTTCACTCTCTAGTGAGCCACCTAAAGTGCAAAGCTGATTTCTTCTCTCCCTTTCTCAGAAACTTCTGTTAACTTGCCAACACTACCACACTGCCCTTCCTAATATGGCTCAATCACTGTTGCATTCTCATCTTCCATCCTGTGCTCCAGTTCCTAAGAAAGTGCACAGAATTATTGCACCACTATCCCTTTACACACCATTTCCCTGGTTTGGAAAACTTCCCTCAGCCTTCCCAGGCTTTTCTGCCTGGCCAGCTCCTACTTTTCCACCAAGGTTTCTGCTTCCATCCACTGCTTCTGCCAGGCCCACCCTAACTCGAGCAGGCAGTTTCAGCTATCACTAACCAGACCTCGCTTGCAACCCTCTGTTTCCCACTAACACACAACTTACCACACCAAGTTATAATTGTTTCCATTTGGATCTCTCACAGGATCTCAGATTCAACACTTCAGAAGTTCATTTCTGCTGACTTTTATATCAGTGAGATTTAGCAGGAGTGGATCTTGCAGGCTCACCATCTTTAGTGGAGATGTATGCCAGTGAAAAGTGTTAGTTGCTCAGTCGTGTCCAACTCTTTGCGACCCCATGGTCTGTCCCTGGGATTCTCCAGACAAGAATACTGGAGCAGGTTGCCATTCCCTTCTCCAAGGAATCTTCCCGACTTGGGGATCACACCCAGGTCTCCTGCACTGTGTGTAGATTCTTTGCCATCTGAACTACCAGGGAAGCCCATCGTCAATGGAGATGTATAGAACAAGTTATAGAACCTCATCATCTTGATTGGTGTTATTTAAATGCCCAGAGAGCAGTCATTTGGTTATAGGGTCTTACTAAATAAATATGTGTGGGGCTCCTAAAGCCATCATGGTCCCTGCAGGATTCCACAGGAAGAGGGCTGGGTGAGGATGATTGATAAGTCCCTCCAGAGTGGGCAGAGCTGCTTCCCTACCTACCTCCACTAGTAATTAACACTATCTATTCTAGACAAGTTACTTCATTTCAGTCTCCGTTTCCTATTTTTTAAATGGAGGTCACCTAAGTGGTTCCTATTGTGACCACGGATTAGCTGCTGTTCTGAGTATTTTAAACACGCTAACTTATTTAATCCTCAGAATTAGGGTGTGAGATAGGTGTATTATTTCATTTTACAGATGCACAGGAAACACAGGTAATAACTGCTTAGGATTCCAGGATTCCAACACAGGCACTGAGGAATCGGCGTTCCTGTTATAATATCCACTTCACAGGCTTGTGAGGGTTAAATGAAAAAGATGAGCGTGAAGGGGTAGGGCAGAGCATGGCACACAGTGAGTATCGTTTTGAAAGGTAAAACACATTGGCCTGCAAGTCAGGAATTCATTCAAAGCCCGTGATTTTCTGCGTGAATTCATCAGGCGTCTCCTCTAGGGAGTGAAATGGATGAGTGGGGAGGATACTGAGGACAAGCCTCCCAAGATCGATAAAGCTCTCACGTCCCGTCGTTACACATGGATACTCCTATTTTGCAAGGCGAAGTGGAAGTAGCTGGTGGGCAGAAGCCCACTTCCGGTGTTACTGCGGGCTTTTCCAGGGGCCCGGTTGCACCTTTGCCTGCCTGCTGCGTCCCGGGAGGACCCCTTGCCGGTGGAGGCCCTCCATCCGCAATGGTTCATTCGTGGAGACCGCGAGCTCCGTCTGTCTTGTCCTTCAACCAATGGACTCGGCAGTCTGTTCTCGCTGTTTGGTAAAGTCTTCCTCCGCTCAGGCAGGGGGCGCTAGAGCGCGGGGGCTCGAAACCGGGGAGGCTCTCTGACACGAAAGTGACGTCACGACGCCGGAAATCCGCGTCCCCGGGGACTTGGATTGTGCCGGGAGCCGAGCGAGCAAGGCTAGTTTAGAGGGTGTTTAAAGGCATCGTTTCTACTTCGGATAGACTCGGAGACTCAGATGAGAAAAGTGAGCTTCTAGAGGCAGGAATTTGTTCATATTCAAGCGAGAACCTCTCCCAGGACCAGCGCGCTTACCACGCGACTCCTCGGAGCGGGGAGGGACGTCCTCGGGGTGGTTTGCTCCACCTGAGAAGTCTCCGAGGCAAGTGTCTCTGGAATACACCCATTGCACAGATGGGGAAAACGAACCAAGAGAGAGACAGTGACTTGCACGGTCGGGTTGCCGGATTGAGCAGCTAAAATGCAGGACGCCCAGTTAAAGGTGAAGTTCAGATAAACAACAGTGTTAGCCCATGGGTCATACGTTTACTGAAAAAGTAGCCGTCGTTTTTCTAAATTCAGCTTTAACTGGGCGTCCTATATTTTACATGGTAATCCTACCCCAAGGTCACCCAGCTGAGTGGAAGAGCAGAAAGAGCTACTGAGATATCTTGTATCTCTCCCCACTTAAGATTCCCTAGTATAGGGACCCGGGCTTCTCCTGGGTTATAATCCTGGGAGCCTGCAGGCCCCTAGTCTTTTCCAGTTAGTGGTCTGCCCTTAGCGGGATTTAGGCTGCTGTTCAGGAGCTGAGGAGAAGGGCCTAGATATTCCTGCCTCGAGGTTCAGGGATAAACCCCTGCCATCCCATCCTCCAAGATTGGGTTCAGTCGCTTAGTCGTGTCCAACTCTTTGCGACCTCATGAATCGCAGCACGCCAGGCCTCCCTGTCCATCACCAACTCCCGGAGTTTACCCAAACTCATGTTCATCGAGTCGGTGATGCTATCCAGCCATCTCATCCTCTGTCGTCCCCTTCTCCTCCTGCCCCCAGTCCCTCCCAGCATCAGAGTCTTTTCCAATGAGTCAACTCTTTGCATGAGGTGGCCAAAGTACTGGAGTTTCAGCCTCAGTATCAGTCCTTCCAATGAACACCCAGGACAGATCTCCTTTAGGGTGGACTGGTTGATCTCCTTGCAGTCCAAGGGACTCTCAAGAGTCTTCTCCAACACCACAGTTCAAAATCATCAATTCTTCGGCACTCAGCTTTCTTCACAGTCCAACTCTCACATCCATATATGACCACTGGAAAAACCACAGCCTTGACTAGATGGACCTTTGTTGGCAAAGTAATGTCTCTGCTTTTGAATATGCTATCTAGGTTGGTCATAACTTTTCTTCCAAAGAGTAAGCATATTTTAATTGCATGGCTACAGTCACCATCTGCAGTGATTTTGGAGCCCCCAAAATTTCAAAAGACATTAAGCACTTGGTGTCCAGCACTGACTTAGGCTCCAGATGATATTGGCAAGTATGAAAAACATTCCCTCTCTTTGCGAAATTGACAGATTTGCAGGGAGACAAGAAAAATTACAATGCACTATGATCAACAGTTCTTTAATATGGGTGAACACAGAGCAGTGAAAGTGCAGAGATACAATTCCCAGGTGTAGAGTAAAAGAAAAGGGATATATCCAAGCTGAGACTTGAAAGATTTGTTCAACTTATATGTTGGACATTCGTGTGTAGGGTACTGTTTTAGGTGCTAGGAACATGGCAACAAAAATAAACATATCTCTGCCCTTAAGAGGAGAAGGCAATGGCAGCCCACTCCAGTACTCTTGCCTGGAAAATCCCATGGACGAAGGAGCCTGGTAGGCTACAGTCCATGGGGTCGCTAAGAGTCAGACACGACTGAGCGACTTCACTTTCTCTTTTCACCTTCATGCATTGGAGAAGGAAATGGCAACCCACTCCAGTGTTCTTGCCTGGAAAATCCCAGGGACGGGGGAGCCTGGTGGGCTGCCGTCTATGGGGTCGCACAGAGTCAGACACGACTGAAACGACTTAGCAGCAGCAGCAGCAGCTGCCCTTAAGAGCTTCAGTTCAGCTCAGTCACTCAGTCATGTCCAACTCTTTGTGACCCCATGGACTGCAGCACGCCAGGCTTCTCTGTCCATCACCAACTCCTAGAGCCTACTCAAACTCATGTCCATCGGTCGATGATGCCATCCAACTCTCTCATCCTCTGTCATCCCCTTCTCCTGTCTTCAATCCTTGAGAGCATCAGGGTCTTTTCCAACGAGTCGGTTCTTTGCATCAAGTGGCCATAGTATTGGCGCTTCAGCTTCAGCATCAGTCCTGCCAATGAATATTCAGGACCTTTAGGATGGACTGGTTGTATCTCCTTGCAGTCCAAGGGACTCTCAAGAGTCTTCTCCAACACCACAGTTCAAAAGCATCGATTCTTCGGTGTTCAGCTTTCTTTACAGTCCAACTCTCACATCCATACATGACTACTGGAAAAACCATAGCCTTGACTAGACAGACCTTTGTTGGCAAAGTAATGTCTCTGCTTTTTATATGCTGTCTAGGTTGCTCATAACTTTTCTTCCAAGGAGCAAGCATCTTTTAATGGCCACAGTCACCATCTGCAGTGATTTTGGAGCCCCCCAAAATAAAGTCTGTTACTATTTCCATTGTTTCCCCATCTATTTGCCATGAAGCGATGGGACCAGATGCCATGATCTTAGTTTTCTGAATGCTGAGTTTTAAGCCAGCTTTTTCACTCTCCTCTTTCACTTTCATCAAGAGGCTCTTCAGTTCTTTGCTTTCTGCCCTAAGTGTGGTGTCATCTGCCTCTCAGGTTATTGATTATTTCTCCCCACAATCTTGATTTTCCAGCTTGTGCTTCATCCAGCGTTTCTCTTGATGTACTCTGCATATAAGTTAAATACACAGGGTGACAGTATACAACCTTGACCTACTCCTTTCCTGTTTTGGAACCAGTCTGTTGGTCCATGTCCACTTCTAACTGTTGCTTCTTGACCTGCATACAGATTTCTCAGGAGGCAGGTTAGGGGATCTGGTATTCCCATCTCTTGAAGAATTTTCCACAGTTTGTTGTGATCCACACAGTCAAAGGCTTTGGTGTAGTCAATAAAGCCAAAGTAGATGTTTTTCTGGCACATTCTTGCTTTTTTTGATGATCCAACAGATGTTGGCAATTTGAGTTCTGGCTCCTCAGCCTTTTCAAAATTTGAGAATTAAGAGCTTAATGCTAATTAAATGTATGTCAGATGATGAGTTGTGGGGAGTGGGAGGAGGTAAGACTATGGAGGGGATCATGGGACGGTAGGGTGGGAGTGGGAGTGTTACAGCTGTCAGAGTGGTCAGGTGGCATCTGAGCGAAGCTCTGAAGGTGTGAGGGAGAGAGATCAGAGAGCTACTGGGCTTATAAGGAAATGCACCTGCATGTCAGAGGAAGACAGGGAAATAATGAACCGCCTCCAATGGGATAGCTTTCTCAGGGATTTTCAGTGGCAACTGTGACTGTGTTTCTTGCCTTAAATGTTACCTTTAGAAACTACTTTCTGTAAATGTGACCACCACCCCCACACACACGTAATTAGATGGGAGGGGCACTTTGAACAGGGTGTACAGAAAAGGCCTTCCTGATGCGCTCTTTAAGATGGGAATAAGTCAGCCCTGGAGAGCTGGAAGAAATGCAGTTTAGGCAGAGGGAACAGCAAGGGCAAAGGCCTGGAAGCAGAAAAGAATTCCGATAAACGTGAGGAACTGAAAAGAGGCCAAACAGGCTAAGAGTTTTCAGCGGATTGACAAGATTGGATTCATATTTCAAAAAGATCCCTCTGACTGTTAGAAGCCTACATTGAATAATTTTGCAGGTTAAGTTTACACAAGCTTAGCTACTCATCCGCTAGGTGCCAGAATGAGGGTTTAAAATGGAACAAAGGGTTGACTGGAAACTCCCATCCTGTTGCTTTCCCTATGGTCCCTTTGCAGCTGTAATGAGCTGGCTTGGGCAGATGGGTTTCCTAAAGGGAGGGGTGGAGGGGGTGGGTGACACCCAGAGAGTCACCATCTTCCTCCTGAGCAGGGGTGCACAGAGGGGACAACTTGTGTCTTTTGGACCCCCTGGCTGGACCTGCCTTAAACAGGCTGGGGGTGAAGGAAGTGGATGCTACCTCCAGGTCTCCCTCTGCCCCCTGTGAATAAGCTTTCATTTATCCTCTCAAAGGTCTTACCATGCTTCTGCTCCAGACGCATGTAGGGCTCCCTACTGCCTGCAGAATTAAGTTCAGTCTCCTTGCTTTGTTGTTCAGATTTGCAAGACTGAGCTCTTAACCTGTGGGATCTGATTCTGTCTCTACTCTAGGCAGGTAGGGTCAGAATTGAGTGGAGTTGTAGGACATCCAGCTGTTGTCAGAGAATTGTTTGGTGGTATAGGGGGAAAAACGCACACTTTGTACCAGGCTTATCCAGGAAGAAGCTCAAGTGAGGATGTAAAAATGACTGCAATTCAGAATATCTAGACCAGGCATATCCACAGAGGTGGAAAGTAAGTGGGTACCAGAGGCTGGGGGAGAGGGAGAATGAGGAGTGAGTGTGAATACACAGTTTCTTTTTGAGGTAATGGACATATTCTAGAATTAGATAGTGGTGATGGTTGCACAGACTCTGTGAATATACTAAAACCCACTGAATTCTACACTTTGAAAGGGTGGGTTTTAGGGAATATGAATTATATCTTTTTTAATTACAAAAGAAAAATCTCTAGGATCACCCATTGACAGCTGGGGGAACTCTAAAATCTGAACTCCTTTGCTAAGCAGCTCACAACACCCCACACGCATAGTTTTGTGATCTAGCAATGTGAAGTCCTGACGAGAACTGCCAAACTGAGGAGCCGTGGGCCTCAGGGCCCTTGACATTGGATGCAGCAGCAGTCTATGGCCAACCGTGTGCTAACAGTCACTGCCTGAATAAGCAAAACCAGCCATGTATTTGTATTGCTCTGATACCTGCAAGGAGAAGGACGGGTAGGGGATCTCCTTAGAACCTCCCAGGTACCCACCTCTTCGCTCTTCATCTTTGGTAGGAACTCCCAAAAGCTGTGTCAAATATTCGATTGCCCCCACTTTAGGCCAGGACTTAAGCTGGATATTGGGGACACCCAGAGACACCTCCTCAGCCATGAGCTGCGGCTCCAGTGCTACAGGGAGGCAACCCTGACCCCCACTCCAACCCCTGACGGCTCTGCCTTCCTCATGATTCCAGCGTGGAAGCTCGGGAAAACAAGAGAGGTGAATCAGAGAAGCTGGGCGCCAGTAGGGGAGGCCCACACTGCAGCGTGAGGTTATCACTGTAGGATGGGGAAGTCTCAGCCCTGGCCTGACCCAGGCTGCTTTGTGAACTGAACTGCCTATTGCACTGGAGTATTAAAAAACCTAAATATTTTATTTGCTTCATATTTACAAAGGTGAGAAAGAGACCAAGGAGACCCCCAAGAACACCCCCACACCTGGCTGACCAGGCCCCTTGCGCTGCAGAGGAGGCAGACACAGCTGGAAGGGACAGGATTTATGTTGCATACTTGAACTACAGCGAGTGTAAGACTGGTCCTATTTACAGGGCAGAAACACTACAGGTGGAGCATGGGGGGTGGCAGAGCGAGCACCAGAGTCCTGGCCAGAGGGTGCCCTGCTTGCCACTTTCCCCACCTCTCCCAGAGGCATCTCTGCGGCCCCGCTGGGGTTCTCCGGGGGGGAACGGGGCCCGCTCACATGATGCTCGCCGGGGTGAAGACGGGGCCCATGCACAAGGTGTCCGTGATCTCCCAGCCACAGGACAGAGGCTTGCACATGCCCTCGGCGTCCTCGTCCTGTTCTGCAGGTAGCAGCTGCCCTTGCAGGGCTTCCCTGCAAGGGAGAGGGGGTCTCTGGAGGCAGCCGGCACGGGGCCCATGGGCCAAGAACTCCCCATGGCTCCTTCACTGGAAGACCTGGTGCCAGTGGGGCCCCAGCACCCAGGGGCAAGGGCAGGGGGAGGCCTGCTGCCCCCTCTTCCCCCACTGCTGTCTTCTCCCAGAGCCTAACCCATAAGGGAAAGGAACCCACATTCACTGATGTGCCCATTATTGTGCCAGGCACTTCACTTACAGTCTAATTGTATCCTCCCAAAACCCTGTAAGGGTGACTTTATCGTCCCCATTTTACTCCGAGCAAACTGACTTAGAAGTTACCTGCCCAAGGTCACAATCCTAGAAGGAGGTAGAACTAGGACTCAACCCAACACTCACTTCAGAGCCCACATTCTTCATACCCCAGGCTTGGTACTTAAAAAATAAAAATCTGCCCTTCCCTCAAAAATCCTACAAACTGTTTCTCCTACATCCTCACGTTAATAAACGGCTCCTGTTCTTGCCACGAGTTGGGGATCTTGTTCCCACAGCCAGTGGATCCTTGCCGAGCCCCATTCCTGAGCATCCCCAAAGGCACCCACTTCTCCCCATTCCCACTGACACCACCATCTCTAGCCAGGAAAGCAGAGTCTCCCAGAAAAGCTCAACACAGGTTCATCTTTCCAAAAGGCAAATCCCTTCTGAGTTGCCGGCCGTTTCCCTCCACGCTCAGGCCACACAAGATCTGGCCCCTGCCCGCCTCTCCCACCACGCACAGCGGTGCAGCCATCTTCGGGCTTGCATCCCATCCCTGGCACATCTGTGCACATCCAGTCTCTGCCTGCATCATCAACCCTAGTTGAGTCCCACAGCACAGTGTACTCCTTGATAACAATGAGCATTCAATACCTGCTCCCCTGACAGTCCTCCAACTACAGGGGAGCAGGGGATGTACCTGAGTTACTCATTGCCTAGTGCCCCTGACAGCAAGTAAATACACACTTGGTGCGGAGAGGTGGACGCTGGGTGGAGGACGGGGAAAGAGCACTGTGTTCAGTATTAAGAGGCTGGGTCGGGGCAGCATGACAGCCTGTTCCTTACTTCTGCCAGGATCTGCTTCCCAGCACCCTCCCTCTTCCATCTACATCTTCCCTCCCCTCCTTTCATACTTCCAGCCTATTCCAGTCCCCCACTGCAGGAAGGCCTCCCCCCTTTGCGGATGTGTACAATTCAGCAGCAAATCAGTAGTCAGTCCAGTCAGGCCATTCCCTTCCAGGTGGGAGGTACTCTGGGCCAAGCGCCCTCTGTCTGAACCTCTGTTTCCTTATCTAAATGGGTTTTGAAAGATAAGTTTCTTAGAATCCTTCACTGGCTCCCCACTGCCTTCAAGATCAAGGCCAAGCTGGGCCTCCGAGGTCCTCCTTGACCAAGTCTTCCTCTCGTGCCACTCCAGCTAGACAGAACCACTTAAAACTCTGGATGAACTGGACTCTGAAGCCCCCCACCGGCCCAGGCCACCCTCCCGTCAGCTTGCCTGGCCCTCCGGTGCCCGGCTAACTCCTCCCTCACCCATCAGACGGTGCCTCCTCCCCAGCTCATGGCCCACCCTCCCTCCTTGGTGACCTCTGCACTCTGCTGCTGTGTGTCTATGTGTCTGTGTGTGTGTGTCTGTCTGTCTGTCTGTATCTGTGTGTGTGTATGTGTGTGCATGCAGATCTGACCCTTGGCTCTCCATATTCTCAGATGTTCTTTTACCCTCTAGGATCCAGCACAGAGCCAGATTCTAAAGTAGGTCATGCCCAGGAGGCCCCTTTGATATGGAGAATTTTTGGACGTGGCCATTTCAATACATCAGAATTTTATGTTCCTAGTAATGTGTGCATCTGACTCCATGCAACTTCATCCACCTGTGTTTGCTGACAATGGAGCCGGGATAGATAAGGAAGGCTGTGTGATTATTGGTTTTTTATGTTTGGTGTTTTGTGGGGTTTTTTTGGCCTTCTCAAAATACTCGTGATTTCAAAATGGCAGCATCAGCCTATCCCGTGCAGGGAGTAGAAGCGGCAGGTTTGTTGACTGGATGAACTAGAGGTGACTCTGATCCCGAGCCCGTCAGGCCTACCGTTTGGGACCATTGTTCCTGGGGTGGGGGGAGCTCAAGCCCCCAGCATGTCCCTGGGGGCACAGGCTTCACTCATTCCCCAGGACCCAGCATAAAAGCCCCTCCTGATGGCTCCTGCCCTCTGCAGCCGTCTCCCCAGCCCCATAAGTGGGGGGCTCTTCACTGCTGAGCAGCTGTATGACCTCAAGCAAGTGACCTCTGTTTGTGTCAACACTGATCTCACAGTGTTCTGTGTTTGAGTAAAAGAAAATCATACAATGCCTAGTGTAGAGCCTGGCAGAAAGGCCCAGGACTTTCAGGCTTGTCTCGCTGGATCCCAGTGCTGGCCTGGCGAGTGAGTAGCCACCCGACTGGTCAGCTCTGTCTACACCTGCCCTTGTCTTCCCTTCATCCACCCAGTAGCTAGAGTGGTCTTTCTAAAATCCAAATCGGACCATGTCACCCCCAGACTTCCAATCAGTCCCCACCAGCTGCTGCTGGAAGCTCTAAGCTACCCTTCATGCCCCTTCCCATGTCCAGCCCTGCTCCCTCTCCAGCCCCGACCAACCTCATGTTTTTTGAAGGCATGTTTGCCCCCAATTCCTTCTAAAAGCCAAATCAGACCATGTCCCCCCCATGGAAGGACCCTCTTCCGGGGGACCTTAAAACAGAACCCCCTTCCAGCCATTTAACTCCCGCCAGGCTTTGACTTCATCCTTCTTTCCTCAGGGAGGTAGATGTGGGCCTCGGGGAGGTGGGGGTGGGGATCTAAGCCTCCAAAACCTGGCCCCTCCCCGCACCACTGTATTCTCAGGCGCGCCTGTCTGCTTCTGTGACCCTTCAGGGCTCTGAGCTCCCCAAGGGAAACTCAGTCTCATTAAAGACCACAGCCAGGTGCCCAGCACAGGCCTCACTTGAAATCAGTAGCCCAGGATTACCTGTCCCATTGGATTACACAGGGGCAGGGCCCCAAACCTGAGGCTCCCCATGTGGCTTCAGTCCAGCTTGCCCCCTCTCCAATCCCCATTCCATTTCCCAGCAGGGCCCCCTTACCAGGCCACCCGGGACATGGTGTAGGTGATGCGGCAGGTCTGGGCATCCCTGAGGAGGGAACCCATGCCCACGGTGTAGGCGCCCATGTTCTCAAAGACCAGCCAGTCCCCCACGTGTAGTTGCGGCAGCCACAAGCCCTCAGCCACGCAGTCACAGCCGTTGGCCGCCAGGCCCCACAGGCTGCTGCGGTACAGGGGCTCTGCCGAGGATGGTTTCTGCAGGAGAGAGGGACAGTCAGCTTTCCCGGGCATACGTGCACAGTCTGAGCACTCCTTCCCTCCAAAGCCTGCACGGCTCCTAGAGCAAACAGGACCAAGACCAGCTGGGCCTCCTAGCCTGCATTTAAGGCCCTCCCACTTCTCTGCATTCATTGCCTCCTACACCCAGAAGCCACAGTGCCTGGTCTTAAATGCAGGCTCCAACACTTGCTAGCTGTGTGACCTTGGGCAAGATAACTTAATCCATCCGTTTGCTCATTTGTAAAATGGGAATAGTAGCAGTTACCTACCTGCCAGGGTTAGGGAAAGGATACATGAGTAGAGGACGAGTGTGTGAACCAGCGTCTGACACACGGCAAGAGCCCAGTCAGTTAGCACCATCTTTATGTGTTGCTGGGGATGCCGTCAGCCTCTGGCTTCAGTCTTCACTGGAGCATCTGCCACTTTGCAGACCCTGGGTGTTTCCCCACCTCTGCAGCCCTTCCCCCTCCCTCAAATGGAGATTGTCCTCTGGGCCCAGCCCTGCGGCTCCTTCTATGCAGGCCGTCACGATCTCCTCCTTCCAGTCCTGGCCCAGTAACAGGAGCCAGAAGGACACCAGTGAGTTAGACCCTCCCTCAGGCTCCCACGGCACTCAGGCTGGTGAGGAGGACCGGCCTCCCACAGACGGTCACAGGGTGGCCTGGCAGAGGCCACAGAGGACCTCACAGAGTCAACAGAATTACTTCCATTTCAAGAAACTGAGGAATTCTGAGCGGTTAAGTGACTTACCCAAAGACAAAACTGACTTACCCAAAGACACAACTAGCAATGATGTAAAATTTTTACTTTTTCCTTAAGTGACTTCCAAATCCAGAAAAAAATCTGTAGCACAGACCATCTGAAGACAACCAAGATATCCGTGCCGTTTGTCACGGTGTAGGGATGCTGCTAGGCGGGTTGTGACTGGAGCGTGAGTCCCCGGGTAAACCCTGCTTCTGTCCCTCCCTCCCCTCACCCCTGGCTCCCCAAGCCATCCCCATGCTATTCCCTGAGGTCCCAAACCTACCAACTCCTAATTTTCCTTTAGATCTCAGTTTCCTCCTGGAAGCCCTTACTAAGGCTCTGCAAGCTTTGCCTTCATAGCATTTCCTATCATTTATAATTAGATATTTAAGAAGTGTATCTCCTCGGGCCCGTCTTCCCGTCAGACCATAAATTCGGTTGAGTCCAGAGATCACGACAGTCTTGTTAACCCCCATCTCCTCCAAGCCTAGCGGTCTGGCATACAGTAAGTGCTTTTGTGAAGACTACTTAAGTGAATGAATGAATAAATAAATGAATAGGGAATACATGAGTGATGGGAAAGAGCAAGAAAGAAAAAGAAGGTACAAATAGAAGCTATCCAAGAGCCTAGGAGGAGGCAGCAGAGGAGACCAATGGAAGAAGGAGGAAAGGTGTTGAGGTCCCTCAGCCAGGAGCAGGAAGAGCCACAGGTACCGGGAGCAGAAATAATACTCGTACGTTACTGCATAAGCCATTAGTCTCATTAATAAAGACACACACATTAAATTAAAATCAAACGTGAGAACTATCTTATTCATTCATTCAACAGATACTTATTAAGCACCTACTATGTGCCAGGCTCTGCTCTAAGAGCCTGGGATGCAACAGTGAACACACAAAAAACAAAGTTTCTGTGCTCATGAACCTCACATGCTAGAAAAATACAAATCAATACATCCTTGTTCGTACAACTTAACATTCTTGTTCATAAGCTTCTTATTAATGAGTAAAATTCATCTCAGTTGCTCTGAATTATTTACCTTAGCTCCAGTTGTTAAAAAATAATTGGACTTTTAAAGACGTGTGAGGGGAAATGCTATATAAATGTATCCATGAGGATCCTTAAGAAATCCTTAAGAAAATAGGTTTCAAAGCTTCTTCCACAATAAAATGAAAAGAAAAGGCACCCTTGAGTTATAATCAGATTTCTCTCACTTATTAGTGGTATAAATTTAAAATGGGTAGAAAGGAAAGATTTTAAAATTTCACAGGAAATAAGGCAATTACCATTTAAAACCTTTTTTTAAAAAAGGAAATAAAAAAGGAAATAGCAAAATAAATGTTCCAAAAGCATGTGGGAGCAGGCTTTTAAGTCTCAGTTCTGGTTTTGAATTGGAAAACTGAGCGGAAATGGACCTGTAAAAATACAAGAAGCTGAATCAGCTACTAGGGCCCCCCTCTGAGAGAGCAGGCAGAGGGTCCTACTTTACAAAGCACACCCACCACCACTTCACACTTCATCTGGGAGGCAGTTGCATTCCCATTTTACAGATGAGAAAACTCAGAAGTGACCTGCTCTGGGTTCTAGAGGGAGTGAGTGGCACAGCTCCTGGGGGTCCCAGACAAGGGCCCTCCTAGCTGCCCCTGGATGGCAGCTTTCCTCAAAGAGGCCCAATACGAGAGCAGATCCACAGAAGAAACACAATGAAACATTTAAAATGGACATGGCTCTGAGGGAATCCCTAAATAATTCCCCAACCTTTAAAGCATACATAAGTTAGCTCCTATACTGCATACAGTGTATAGAAATATTTTAAAAGGAAAAAAAAAAAAAAAAAAGGGATGAACAAGGGCAGCACACAAAAAGGAAAAAGAAGAAACATAACCAAAGCCTATGGTCAAAATCTCACTTGTGAACATGCAGGCAAAAATCCAAAATGAAACCCTAGCTAATCAAATCCATACTCTTACTCAAAAATTCACTTTCAATGGTCA
The DNA here is from genome assembly GCA_006410635.1 of Cephalophus harveyi. Lineage (NCBI taxonomy): Eukaryota > Metazoa > Chordata > Mammalia > Artiodactyla > Bovidae > Cephalophus > Cephalophus harveyi. The sequence goes on along the minus strand of SJYT01055684.1, from coordinate 19,947 downwards.
GACGATTTAAACAGAAGGCAGGGACAATGAGCAAGGTGATCACTGGCTTCATAGTAACATGGAAAACATAGATCTACAATTCAAATTTAATTTTCCCAATCACGGCATTCAGCAGCCTATAGCACCCCTTCTTGATTAAAACTATAGACAAAATTAAACTCCACAATAAAGAAAAACCATTTGAAATAAGGAGCCAACTCTAACTTAATGGAGATATACTAGAATGGCTTCATTTCAGAACTAGAAGCAATCTTAATTTTACAGTTAGGCCCTCTCATTTTCTAGATGAAAAGACTATAGAAACAGGTCCCAGAGAGGGTAAGTAACTTGCCTAATGTTACTCAGCTACTAGACGGCAGAGCCAAGAACCAGACCCAGGTCTTCTGACTCCAAGACTGAACCATTCTGTCATTTCTATTTTACATAGCATGAGAAATGCTGACAATAGCTATTATCTGGAAAAAAAGAAACAAAAAGGTATAATGGAGAAAAATAAAGAAATAAAATATTATACTGCAGACAAAACTTGCCCACCTAGAAAATTCAGAGGGGAGAGGAGTAGTTACTAGAGATTAGTGTGTTTTTACATGTAAGCCGATGTCTCAACTTAAACGCACAGGGGACCATCTCCACTCACACAGTAATGAAAGCATTAAGTTACTAAACTCAGGGATGTACTTGGGCCACAATAATACTTAACCCATGAAGATAATAAAACCTTGAAAGGAGAGATGAAATACAAGGACTCTACCTTCTCCTACTGATCTCCAGTAGCATATTGGGCACCTAATGACCTGGGGAGTTCCTCTTTTGGTATCCTATCATTTTGCCTTTTCATACTGTTCATGGGGTTCTCAAGGCAAGAATACTGAAGTGGCTTGCCATTCCCTCCTCCAGTGGACCATGTTCTGTCAGCCCTCTCCACCATGACCCGCCGGTCTTGGGTTGCCCCACAGGCATGGCTTGGTTTCATTGAGTTAAATCAAATCCCTTATGATTATGCAGTGGAAGTGAGAAATAGATTTAAGGGCCTAGATCTGATAGATAGAGTGCCTGATGAACTATGGAATGAGGTTCGTGACATTGTATGGGAGACAGGGATCAAGACCATCCCCATGGAAAAGAAATGCAAAAAAGCAAAATGGCTGTCTGGGGAGGCCTTACAAATAGCTGTGAAAAGAAGAGAGGCGAAAAGCAAAGGAGAAAAGGAAAGATATAAGCACCTGAATGCAGAGTTCCAAAGAATAGCAAGAAGAGATAAGAAAGCCTTCTTCAGTGATCAATGCAAAGAAATAGAGGAAAATCTCTGGGAGGTGGGTCATAGAGGATCTTGCTGTGATTTATGTCAGAGTGTTCTGCCTATGTTTTCCTCTAGGAATTTCAAAGTTTCTGGTCTTATATTTAGATCTTTAATCCATTTTGAGTTTATTTTTGTGTACAGTGTTAAAAAGTGTTCTAGTTTCCCTTTCTTTAACGGTGGTTGACCAGTTTTCCTAGCACCACTTGTTAAAGAGATTTCCTAGCACCACTTGTCTTTTCTCCATTGCGTATTTTTGCCTCCTTTGTCAAAGATAAGGTGTTCATAGGTGCGTGGATTCATCTCTGGGCTTTCTATTTTGTTCCATTGATCTGGATTTCTGTATTTGTGCCAGTGCCATTCTGTCTTGGTGACTGTAGCTTTGTAGTATAGTCTGAAGTCAAGCAGGTTGATTCGTCCATTTCCATTCTTCTTTCTCAAGATTGCTTTGGCTATTTGAGTTTTTTTTGTGCTTCCATACAAACTGAAATTATTTGTTCTAATTCTGTGAAAAATATTGGTAGCTTGATAGGGATTGCATTGAATCTATAGATTGCTTTGGGTAGTATACTCATTTTCACTATATTGGTTCTTCTGATCCATGAACATCGTATATTCCTCCATCTATTTGTGTCATCTTTGATTTCTTTCATCAGTGTTTTATGGTTTTCTATATATAGGTCTTTTGTTTCTTTAGGTAAATTTATTCCTAAGTATTTTATTCTTCTTATCGCAATAGTGAATGGGATTGTTTCCTTAATTTCTCTTTCTGCTTTCTCATTTTTAGTGTATAGGAATGCAAGGGATTTGTGTATTAATTTTAAATCCTGAAACTTTACATTATTCTTTGATTAGCTCTAGTAATTTTCTGGTGGTGTCTTTAGGGTTTTCTATGTAGAGGATCATGTTATCTGCAAACAATGCAACTTTTACTTCTTCTTTTCCAATCTGGATTCCTTTCATTTCTTTTTCTTCTCTGATTGCTGTGGCCAAAACTTCCAAACTATGTTGAATAGTAGTAGTGAGAATGGGCACCCTTGTCTTCTTCCTGACTTTAGGGGAAAAGCTTTCAATTTTTTGCCATTGAGGATAATGTTTGCTGTGTATTTGTCATATATGGCTTTTATTATGTTGAGGTATGGTCTTTCTATGCCTGCTTTCTGGAGAGTTTTTATCATAAATGGGTGTTGAATTGTGTCAAGGGCATTCTCTGAATCTATTGAGATAACCATATGGGTTTTATCTTTCAATTTGTTAATGTGGTGTATCACCTTGATTAATTTGCAAATATTGATAAAGCCCACTTGGTCACGATGTATGATCTTTTTAATATGTTGTTAGATTCTGTTTGCTAGAATTTGTTGAGGATTTTTTGCATCTATGTTCATCAGTGATATTGGCCTGTAGTTTTCTTTTTGGGGGGCATCTTTGTCAGGTTTTGGTATTAGGGTGATGGTGGCCTTGTAGAATGAGTTTGGAGTTTACCTTTCTCTGAAATTTTCTGGAAGAGTTTGAGGAGGATATATGTTAGTTTTTCTCTAAAGTTTTGGTAGAATTCACCTGTAAATCCATCTGGTCCTTGGCTTTTGTTTGTTGGAAGATTTTTTAATTTCAGTTTTGATTTCCATGCTTGTATATTGTCACCCTGCTTATTTAACTTATATGCAGAGTGCATCATGAGAAACGCTGGACTGGAAGAAACATAGCTGGAATCAAGATTGCCAGGAGAAATATCAATAACCTCAGATATGCAGATGACACCACCCTTATGGCAGAAAGTGAAGAGGAACTAAAAAGCCTCTTGATGAAAGTGAAAGAGGAGAGCGAAAAAGTTGGCTTAAAGCTCAACATTCAGAAAAT
>SJYT01055684.1:2038-16674 GCA_006410635.1 Cephalophus harveyi | reverse complement strand
GAAATATCAATAACCTCAGATATGCAGATGACACCACCCTTATGGCAGAAAGTGAAGAGGAACTAAAAAGCCTCTTGATGAAAGTGAAAGAGGAGAGTGAAAAAGTTGGCTTAAAGCTCAACATTCAGAAAATGAAGATCATGGCATCCGGTCCCATCACTTCATGGGAAATAGATGAGGAAACAGTGTCTGACTTTATTTTTTTGAGCTCCAAAATCACTGCAGATGGTGACTGCAGCCATGAAATTAGAAGACGCTACTCCTTGGAAGAAAAGTTATGACCAACCTAGATAGCATATTGAAAAGCAGAGACATTACTTTGCCAACAAAGGTCCGTCTAGTCAAGGCTATGGTTTTTCCTGTGGTCATGTATGGATGTGAGAGTTGGACTGTGAAGAAGGCTGATCACCGAAGAATTGATGCTTTTGAACTGTGGTGTTGGAGAAGACTGTTGAGAGTCCCTTGGACTGCAAGATCCAACCAGTCCATTCTGAAGGAGATCAACCCTGGGTGTTCTTTGGAAGGAATGATGCTAAAGCTGAAACTCCGGTACTTTGGCCACCTCACACGAAGAGTTGACTCATTGGAAAAGACTCTGATGCTGGGAGGGATTGGGGGCAGGAGGAGAAGGGAACGACCGAGGATGAGATGGCTGGATGGCATCACGGACTTGATGGACATGAGTCTGAGTGAACTCCGAGAGATGGTAATGAACAGGGAGGCCTGGCGTGCTGCAATTCATGGGGTCGCAAAGAGTCAGACATGACTAAGCAACTGAACTGAACTGAACTGAACTGAACCTTCTCCTAGCTGGAAAAACTTAGTAAAGCCAAAAAGAGAATTTCCTCCAATTTCAGAAATAAATAAGCTACTACTAATTAAAATCCTTAGAGATAGGGATCCAATTTCATTTTTTGCATACGGACAATCAGGTGACCTAGCATCATATATCAAGCAATTCCCAATGATGTGCTTTGCAAGCCTTGTCCAAATCAAGTTTCCAGATATATTGTTTGTGTGGATTGTTTGTGTGTGCTCTAATCTATGTTTTGCTGGTCTATGTTTTTATGCCACTCTCCAAACCAAACTGTTTTAATAAACTCCTACTATTTTAGTGGTTACTCCAGATATTTACTTTGTAATATGTATTCCTAAGGTAGTCTAAAATCAGTCACATCTTTACCTTCTGCTCAAGCAATTGAAGGGCTTCTCAGGTGGTGCTAATGGTAAAGAACCCGCCTTCCAAGGCAGGAGACTTAAGAGATGTGGGTTCAGTCCCTAGGTTGGGAAGATCTTTTGGAGGATGGCACAGCAACCCACTCCAGTATTCTTGCCTGAAGAACCCCACGGACAGAGGAGCCTGGCGGGCTACAGTCCATAGCGCCGCACACAGTCGGACATGACTAAAGCGACTTAGCACATACACACAAGAAATTCAAAACCTTAGAACACCAACTTGGTCACTCTATCTTCCAACTTACATTCTGTTGCTATCCAGTGTAGGCTGATAGATCGGAGCTGCTCTTTCACTATCTTCTGCCTTCCATTGCTATGGGGGGAAATAAGCTCTAAGTCTAAAAAATATTCTTCTACCAGTATTCTTTTAACTGTCTCATTTCTCTCACTAGTTTTATGATCTTCTTCTGTCCCTGGTGTTCAGTTTCACTAATATGTTGTCTACCTATGGATTCATCTTTAGGTAACATACTTGGAATTTGTTCGACTTCCTGAATCTGAGAATAAATGTTCCTCTCGTTTACTCTCTGCCAGAAATTCATTTTTAATTCATTTATTTTGCCTCAGCTCCCAATCTACCCTTCTCTGCCCTGCTTTGTGATACTAGAGTGAGACATTTCTTCCTTACTAGCCAGCTCTCTGTTCTTGTTTAGTTGCTATGTCTGACTCTTTTGCAACCCCACGGACTGTAGCTCACCCCTCTCTCCATGGAATTTCTCAGGCAAGAATACTGGAATGGGTTGCCATTTCCTTCTCCAGGGGGTCTTCCTGACCCAGGGATCAAACCCACATCTCCTGTATTGGCAGGCGGATTCTTTATCACTGAGCAACCAGGGAAGCCCAGCTAGCTCTATGTTAGGCTTTGTCAATATAAGTTGCTGGAAAAACACTGCAAGGGCAGATCAGGAAGAAGGAACTCTCTCCCTCTTAGCTTGCTGTTTTCCGTGTGGCCACCTTTGGTTCAGGGTATGAGGGTGTGGTTGCGTTCACCTCAATGGCCCTCAATTCAACTCTGGCCTGCACAATCCAACAAGCTTCTCTCCACTCCACAGCAGGCTACTTCTGCAGTTCAGCTGTGGGCGACCCTCTGAAAGTTTCCTTGCCACAGGAAGGCTGCATACCATGGCCTTTCCTCCAAGGTTTCAATCTCAGACTTGCCGGGAGGAGCCCTCCTCTAAGATGCTTAATTTTTCACTCTCCCTTATCAGATATAGTAACTGCTTTATCCTTTTCAGTAATTAGCCATCTTTAAAGTTAGCAATTCTTTATGTTAAAATTTCCCTGTTCAACTACCTGTCTTGTTTCTGTATCCTGATACAATCTCTTCCTGAAACTGTGATTAGATGTTACGCCCTCTCACTCCACCACTTCCTTTGCCTTTATTTTCTATTTGTCTCTTTGTGCTACATTTGCAAAGTTCCTTCAGCTCTATATTCCAATTCCTTCTTTATTTTCCCATATCTTCTCTCTTCAGCTGTCCCTAATATCTTGCTTTGTTGTTGTTGTTTAGTCGTTGAGTCATGTCTGACTCTTTTCCGACCGCATGGACGGTAGCCCGCCAAGCTCCTCTGCCCATGGACAGGTTCCTCTGGCCTCTGTCCCAGGCAAGAATACTGGAGTAGGTTGCCATTTTCTTCTCCAGGGGATCTTCCTGACCCAGGGATCAAACCCACGTCTCTTGCATCAGCAGGTGGATTCTTTACCACTGAGCCACCTGGGAAGCCCCAATATCTTGCTAACTCTGTGTATAATTTCAATGTTCATATATTTCATTTCTACAAATTCTATTTAGTCCTTTTAAAAATCTGTTAAGTCAAGTTTTTATATTTGCTTACTTTTTGGTAAGCAAAAGTAATTTTCAATTTACTATTTCTTTAAACACAGTAAATATTTTTGTTTTATTTTTCAGTTCAGTTCCAACTCTTTGTGACCCCATGGACTACAGCACGCCAAGTTTACCTGCCCATCACCAACTCCCAGAGCTTACTCAAACTCATGTCCATCAAGTCAGTGATGCTATCCAACCATCTCATCCTCTGTCATCCCCTTCACTTCCTGCCTTTAATCTTTTCCAGCATCAGGGTCTTTTCCAATGAGTCAGTTCTTTGCATCAGTTGGCCAAAGTATTGGAGTTTCAGCTTCAGCATCAATCCTTCCAATGAATATTCAGGAATGATTTCCTTTAGGATGGACTGGTTGGATCTCCTTGAGTCCAAGGGACTCTCAAGAGTCTTCTCCAACACCACAGTTCAAAAGCATCAATTCTTTGGCACTCAGCTTTCTTTATGGTCCAACTCTCACATCCATATATGACCACTGGAAAAAATATAGCCTTGACTAGACGTAACTTTGTTGGCAAAGTAATGTCTCTGCTTTTTAATATGCTGTCTAGGTTGGTCATAACTTTATGAGCAAGCATCTTTTAATTTCATGGCTGCAGTCACCATCTGCAGTGATTTGGGAGCCCCCCAAAATAAAGTCTGTTACTGTTTCCATTGTTTCCCCATCTATTTGCCATTAAGTGATGGGACCAGATGCCGTGATCTTAGTTTCCTGAATGTTGAGCTTTAAGGCAACTTTTTGACTCTCCTCTTTCACTTTCATCAAGAAGCTCTTTAGTTCTTCTTTGCTTTCTGCCATAAGGGTGATGTCACCTGCACATCTGAGGTTATTGAGATTTCTCCCAACAATCTTGATTCCAGCTTGTGCTTCATCCAGCCCAGTGTTTCTCATGATGTACTCAGCATATAAGCTAAATAAACAGGGTGACAATATACAGCCTTGATGTACTCCTTTCCTGATTTCGAACCAGTCTGTTGTTCCATGTCCAGTTCTAACTGTTGCTTCTTGACCTGCATATAGGTTTCTCAAAAGGCAGGTCAGGTGGTCTGGTATTCCCATCTCTTTCAGAATTTTCCACAGTTTGTTGTGATCCACACAGTCAAAGCCTTTGGTGTAGTCCATAAACCAGAAGTAGATGTTTTTCTGGAACTCTCTTGCTTTTTCGGTGATCTAGCTGATGTTGGCAATTTGATCTCTGGTTCCTCTGCCTTTTATAAATCTAGCTTGAACATCTGGAAGTTCACGGTTCATGTATTGCTGAAGCCTGGCTTGGAGAATTTTGAGCATTACTTTACTAGCATGTGAGATGAGTACAATTGCACGGTAGTCTGAGCATTCTTTGGCATTGCCTTTCTTTGGGATTGGAATGAAAACTGACCTTTTCTAGTCCTGTGGCCACTGCTGAGTTTTCCAAATTTGCTGGCATATTGAGTGCAGTACTTTCACAGCATCATCTTTCAGGATTTGAAATAGCTCAACTAGAATTCCATCACCTCCACTAGCTTTGTTTGTAGTAATTCTTCCTAAGGCCCACTTGACGTTGCACCCCAGGATGTCTGGCTCTAGGTCAGTGATCACACCATCGTGATTATCTAGGTCATGAAGATCTTTTTTGTGTAGCTCTTCTGTGTGTTCTTGCCACCTCTTCTTAATATCTTCTGCTTCTGTTAGGTCTATACTGTTTCTGCCCTTTATTGTGCCCATCTTTGCATGAAAAGTTCCCTTGGTATCTCTAATTTCCTTAAAGAGATCTCTAGTGTTTCTCATTCTATCAGTGCTAAAAGGATTCAGCATACATCCCCAGAGAGAAGGCCAATTTCAGAGTTAGGTTTTCTCTCTGGATTAATTCACTTACATATTTGAGTGGTCACTATTGTACATGTTTGGGACACACTAGTAAACAAAACAGACAAAGATCCTTGTCCTCACAGGGTTTATAGTCTAGCAGGAGGGAGGAAAACAAAGAAGTATATATACTATGTTATAAAGTAATTTAAAAAACAGATTAGGTGAGGGGTACAGATGTAACATTAAATAAGGTATAAGGTGTCAGGGTGTAAGGAGATGACTTTTCAGCAAAGACCTAAAGAAGGTGAGAAGTGAACCAGGGTGGTACCTAGAAGAGAACTGATCCGGTCAGAGGGGAAAGCTGGGGCAAAAGTGCTGAGGCAGGAATATGCCTGGTGAGTTCAGGGAGCTGCAAGGAGGCTGGAGTGATTAGTGCAGGATGAGCAAGGGGATGTGGGTGAGGGAGGTGGTGTGAGAGGTAACAGAGTCAGATCTCAAAGGGCCTTGGGAGCTACTGGAAGGGCTCTGACTTTAATTCAGAATGAGACAGGAGCCCAAGCAGAGTTTCAGTTAGAAAAGAGACATGATTTAACTTACCCTTAAAAAGGATCCCTCAGACTGGTGAGTTGACTGACTTTTACACTAAGTGAAATGGAGATGCCTGCTTTCACTTGTGGATTGACCTCTGAAGATTCCCTGCTATCTTGTAAATCAGGACACAGTCTTCTTTGTCAGTGGGGAGGCTGTTCAGAGTATCTCCTCTACCACATTGCTGGAAATAGAAGGCACCCCCTACCAGGTTTTTAAACATAGCACAAAGCTGTTGTCCAAAGAACAGGATAAAAACTAGAGATCATTGAAAAATAAAAGTAATGGGTAGTGTGGCAAAGCAGAAATGAAATAGGATTAGAAATCATTACTTAAGAATTTTTAAGACAAGAACTAACCAGATCCAGGCCTGAAAAAGTACTATGGCAATGTACTCCAGATGGAATCCTACTTTTTAAACCATAAAATAATTAGAATAAAATATAATGACAAATGAGAAAACCCGATCTTGGCAACAAAGGTGTCTCTGTACAGTGTGGGGGGATCAGAGCTTGTCCCCTGAATTTTGCTTCCAAAGAGTCTCGTAAAACTCCCATGGTACTTGCCCCCTCTGGGACCCTCCCCACACCTAACTATACCTTGCATTTATGAAGTACTAACACATTTATTGAACTGCATTTTAGACCACTCAGTGAATATTTAAAATGTTTATAAATAAAAAGTCTACCTAATGTATCAGTAAAGAAAATCATGTCTTGGAGAAGAGAATGGCAACCCACTCCAGCATTCTTGCCTGGAGAAGCCCATGGACAGAGGAGCCTGGTGGGCTATGTCTGTGGGGTCGAAAAAGAGTCAGACACAGCTTAGTGACTAAACAAGAGCATGCCAAAAGTACTTTCAAGAGTAAAGGATATTATTACCTCCACTGTTGCTTTAAAAATAGCATTTTAAAAAGATAAAATCAATATGCCCAAACATTGTTAATAAAAGACAAAGTTACTAAGTTGTTAATAAAAGACAAAGTTACTAAGTTATTGTATATCCAGGGCATCTCTGGAAGGCAGAGATTATATATTGGTTTCTAATTTAAAAGTGTTCACTTTATCAAACATGATTTGGCTTTGGTTGGCCTTTTATAAAACAAAGTTGATTTTCCTCAATTCTATGATTTAGATATTTCCCACACTGAGCAAATAATGAAATTTGAATTAATATAAAAAAGAAAACCATGTCTCATAATATATATATTTTTAAAGTTAAAACAATGTAGACTATGACACTTAAAGAAACGAAAGTAAAATTTAACAATGGTTATCTCTGAATGGTGAGATTAGTGGATTATTTTGTGCTAAATTTTCTCCAGTAATTAAACATATGGTAAATCTATAACCCGCAGAGCAGGTAGAAAGAGATAAATATCCTTACTATTAACTGCAGAACACTTAGTTAAGACATATGAGAGCATGTTGAAATATCTATTAAAGAAGGCTTTATACTTGTCAAAAAAGCAAAAATGAAAGACTGAGGTATACCATTTCAGATAAATTAGCCAACAGGAAAAAGTCACAGTGTGTAACGCTGGTGAGCTTATTGTGAAATAGCACTACTGGTAATAATTCGTATTAGTCCAAGCATGGAGGAAAACAGTCTAACAATACATATCAAGAGGAATAAAAACGCTCAAATCCTCTTGCTCAGTAACCCTATTCCAGAGACTCACCATAACAAAATGGTTTTTAAAAAGCAATATACTTTAAGGATGTACATCGAGCCAGCCATACAAAGAGACTAACAAAGAACAATTTTTTGACAGAGGAAAGACGCTTACTCCTTGGAAGAAAAGTTATGACCAACCTAGATAGCATATTCAAAAGAAGAGACATTACTTTGACGACTAAGGTCCGTCTAGTCAAGGCTATGGTTTTTCCAGTGGTCATGTATGGATGCAAGAGTTGGACTGTGAAGAAAGCTGAGCGCCGAAGAATTGATGCTTTTGAACTGTGGTGTTGGAGAAGACTCTTGAGAATCCCCTGGACTGCAAGGAGATCCAACCAGTCCATTCTGAAGGAGATCAACCCTGGGATTTCTTTGGAAGGAATGATGCTAAAGCTGAAACTCCAGTACTTCGGCCACCTCATGAGAAGAGTTGACTCATTAGAAAAGACTCTGATGCTGGGAGGGATTGGGGGCAGGAGGAGAAGGGGACGACAGAGGATGAGATGGCTGGATGGCATCACGGACTCGATGGACGTGAGTCTGAGTGAACTCCAGGAGATGGTGATGAACAGGGAGGCCTGGCGTGCTGCTATTCATGGGGTCGCAAAGAGTCGGACACGACTGAGTGACTGAACTGAACTGAACTCAAAGAAACATGAATAACAAAAAAATTAGCAATGCCCAAATGCTAATGAAGACATTTTACAAGGAGGCAGCGATTTTACAGGGAGACAATCATTTTATAGGAAAGTAGTTCAGAGTTTGGTCTTTAGCAACAGAGAGATAATCAAAGATGAATAAGACATGAACCCTACCCCAAGGGTCTACAGTTTAAAATGCTGCCATTTAGTAACTGTGTGACTTTGAGTAAGTTCCTTCACCTCCCTATGCCTCAGTTTTCTCACCTGTAAAATCAACTATAAAAACCATTTATAAGGGAATACCTGAATACTCACTAGGTGACAAGGGATACTATGGAACTGCTTCGTTTTTAGTCTGATGATGATACCGAGTTTCTTAAGTCCTTATCTTTTAGTTGTTAAGTACTAAAATATTTTTGAAGAAAATGCAGTAACATTTGTTCTGTACTTTTTGTACTTTTCTCGTGACATCGTTGTAGTCTGTGTACTTCTCTGTGTGTGTGTCACACACACACGTTTCTATTCAGCAAGATTGTATTTCCAAGGCACAAGCAGTCCTTCCTTACCTACTACCTTCTGCAGACCTCAGTGCACGTGGAAGGTGCTCAAATATTTGTTAAATTAAACCACAAACAAAAAAAGGCCACACATATTCCAATAATGAGAAAAATATCCCGAAGCAAGGATTATGTTTAATACAACTTTTTCTACCTGAGGTCCAAAATCAAAGTCCATGGGCACGAAGAGCAGGGCAGAAAGCTGCCGTCCTGGCTGGTGAGGGGCACCTTCCTTGGGAGGAGAGTGCAGATGCCCTGGCCGGGCTGGGCCCCCCCGACACACTCCCAGCACAGCCGTAGCCCACCCTGGGTGTGGTCTCCTAGGCGGTGGGCAGCCCCAAGAAGAAACCCGGGCACCCCCAGAGGAGCAGCAGCACAGACCACTGAAAGAGTTAGGAACATCCTGGTGCCCAAGCTAGAAATACCAGCTGGAGACTGATCCGCCCAGCTCCTGGGGCAGGTGTGGTGCTGGGCTGGGACCACAGCGCCGCTCCTCGGAGGAGCTGATGAAGGGAACGGGGAGTGGGTCAGGGATGGCCTGCGACAGGAAGGGACTGGGACTGGCAAGGGGACTAGGAAGCGACTGCTGCCTGCTGTGTAGCCTGGGGCTTGGCTGGCCCAGGCCGGTCCCTCCCCTGTGCGGTAGGATGCGGGAGACCACAGGAATGCAAGCAACGCTAGTGCATCACCGTAGAAATCTGAATTCCTGAGCACTTCATCATCGGGGAGGCTTACTAGGCAACAACGCAGCTATGGAATGAGGACTCATCCAGTTGTGGGGCGAGGTGGGGGGCGCCTGGAGGAGGGAAGCTCCCTCTGCCTGCATAGGCAATGGGCAGGAAGAGCTACAAAGAGGTTCTTCTACAAAGAGGAACCCACATCTAGTTGACTCTGCGGGGAAGAAAAGATGGAAAGAAAAACAACAGCACATATTGAAAGCTCATGGTGGTCTAGGTGCTGGTTAGGCACTTAAGCTTCCTTCCTGAGTATGACTAAGTGACTGAACTGAACTGAACTCAAAGAAACATGAATAACAAAAAAATTAGCAATGCCCAAATGCTAATGAAGACATTTTACAAGGAGGCAGCGATTTTACAGGGAGACAATCATTTTATAGGAAAGTAGTTCAGAGTTTGGTCTTTAGCAACAGAGAGATAATCAAAGATGAATAAGACATGAACCCTACCCCAAGGGTCTACAGTTTAAAATGCTGCCATTTAGTAACTGTGTGACTTTGAGTAAGTTCCTTCACCTCCCTATGCCTCAGTTTTCTCACCTGTAAAATCAACTATAAAAACCATTTATAAGGGAATACCTGAATACTCACTAGGTGACAAGGGATACTATGGAACTGCTTCGTTTTTAGTCTGATGATGATACCGAGTTTCTTAAGTCCTTATCTTTTAGTTGTTAAGTACTAAAATATTTTTGAAGAAAATGCAGTAACATTTGTTCTGTACTTTTTGTACTTTTCTCGTGACATCGTTGTAGTCTGTGTACTTCTCTGTGTGTGTGTCACACACACACGTTTCTATTCAGCAAGATTGTATTTCCAAGGCACAAGCAGTCCTTCCTTACCTACTACCTTCTGCAGACCTCAGTGCACGTGGAAGGTGCTCAAATATTTGTTAAATTAAACCACAAACAAAAAAAGGCCACACATATTCCAATAATGAGAAAAATATCCCGAAGCAAGGATTATGTTTAATACAACTTTTTCTACCTGAGGTCCAAAATCAAAGTCCATGGGCACGAAGAGCAGGGCAGAAAGCTGCCGTCCTGGCTGGTGAGGGGCACCTTCCTTGGGAGGAGAGTGCAGATGCCCTGGCCGGGCTGGGCCCCCCCGACACACTCCCAGCACAGCCGTAGCCCACCCTGGGTGTGGTCTCCTAGGCGGTGGGCAGCCCCAAGAAGAAACCCGGGCACCCCCAGAGGAGCAGCAGCACAGACCACTGAAAGAGTTAGGAACATCCTGGTGCCCAAGCTAGAAATACCAGCTGGAGACTGATCCGCCCAGCTCCTGGGGCAGGTGTGGTGCTGGGCTGGGACCACAGCGCCGCTCCTCGGAGGAGCTGATGAAGGGAACGGGGAGTGGGTCAGGGATGGCCTGCGACAGGAAGGGACTGGGACTGGCAAGGGGACTAGGAAGCGACTGCTGCCTGCTGTGTAGCCTGGGGCTTGGCTGGCCCAGGCCGGTCCCTCCCCTGTGCGGTAGGATGCGGGAGACCACAGGAATGCAAGCAACGCTAGTGCATCACCGTAGAAATCTGAATTCCTGAGCACTTCATCATCGGGGAGGCTTACTAGGCAACAACGCAGCTATGGAATGAGGACTCATCCAGTTGTGGGGCGAGGTGGGGGGCGCCTGGAGGAGGGAAGCTCCCTCTGCCTGCATAGGCAATGGGCAGGAAGAGCTACAAAGAGGTTCTTCTACAAAGAGGAACCCACATCTAGTTGACTCTGCGGGGAAGAAAAGATGGAAAGAAAAACAACAGCACATATTGAAAGCTCATGGTGGTCTAGGTGCTGGTTAGGCACTTAAGCTTCCTTCCTGAGTCAGGACCACACAAAGGCCTGTGAAAATACAAGTGTGTCTGATTTCTTTCCCCTCATAATGAAGCCCACTAAAGCTGCTAGAGGCCCTGGGCTGGACTCGGCAGGCTAGGAGGAACGTTCTATCTATTCCTGTTCCCTTGTTAACATGGAAAAACTCAATAAAATGAATTTTTAGAGACTTCCCTGGTGATCCAGTGGTTAAGAATCTGCCTTGCAATGCAGGGGATGCAGGTTCGATCCCTGGTCAGGGAACTAAGATCCCACATGCTCTGGGGACACGAAGCCCATGCAGCACAATGAAGACCCAGCCCACAAGCAGTGATCAGAGGTGGATGTCAAGATAGACTCAGAAAGCTCATAACCAAGAAACCAAATGGACAACTGCTAGAGTTAGATTGCCTAAAATATTACATGGTCATCAAGAAGCATGTTGTTAAAGATTCATGAATGGCAATGGAAAGAGTCACACCCCATATGAAGTGAAAAACAATCAGGATACAAATGAATATGATCCCAACTTTATGGGGGAAAAGTATAAGACATTTTTTAAAAGACTGAAATCTAAATATTCAAGGCGTCTATCTCTATTTGGTGGAATTAGGGGTGATAAGCTTCTTCATTCTTAGTGTCTGTTTTCTCCAACGAATATGTTTTACTTTTTTAAAATAAGATAACAACACACACCACAAAAAAAAAAAATGTAGAAATGCACCCACACAATTGAAAACAGGCCCAGCAGGGCAGGCTCACCTTCTGCAGGATGGGGGCGGGGCAGGTGCTGTCAAACAGGACTGAGCTGAAGACTCCATACACACCCTCGCCGAGGTGGTACACGAAGCTCTTGGGGGAGGAATCGGTTTCCTCTGCAGGGAGGGGAGGGGTCGGGGGGCACAAGCAGCATGTGAGGGGGTGGGACAACGGCGGGCTCAGCAAGCAGACAGGAGGGCTGCCCCTCTCAGCTACGGGCGGCTCCTGCCTCCTTCTGTGTCCATGGCTGGGTTGGAAACACCCTGTAGCTGAGCAACCCTGCCTAGGACACACTCCAGGCTTGCATCTGAGCCCCTCAATGCCCCAGCAAAGGCTGAAAAGCAGCCCACCAGAACTCAAGACCCCAAGAGACTGAGTCAGCGGCTCAGAAGTACACACAGTGGGGCAACGTATGAGCTGGAATGAGAAGTTGGGTCTCCAGGCTGGACTAGAAAGTCTAATCCCAGATCTGGAAAGGAGGCCAGAAGAATTCCATCCCTACGCACACACACACACACACAGAAGACCTTCCACCTGGAGCCCACCACCCGTCTCTGGGAAAAACACCCAGACTTTCAGGCTGGGGGTCCCACAGCAGAGAAAAAAACTCCACGATCAGAGTCAGACCTCTCACTCAAGAGGCTGCTGGGAGGACTGATCTGTCCGGAAGGTCAGTGAGGAGCACTGATGTTGGCAGTGTGGACAGAAAAGCCTTGAGTCAGCCTGAAAGGGTTAGTCGCTTCAGTCGTGTCCAACTCTCTGCAACCCCACGGACTGCAGCCCGCCAAGCTCCTCTGTCCATGAGTCAGCCTAGCCTGGACTTGAACCCTGGCGCTGCCCCCTTCTCAGCTGTGTGACCTTGTGTGAGTGACTCATCCTCTTCACGCCTATGTTCTGTAGTCTGCAAAATGGGTTTAGGTCAGTATAAGTTGCTGTCAATTATTTTCATTATGTTATGAGAAGCAGTAGGATGAGTAAGAGCCTGGACTCTGGAAAGAAGACAAACATGGGGTCAAATGCAGGGTTTACCACTTACTAGCTCTTAAGCGATTCACTTGTATTCTGTCTGGCTCTCAATTTCCTCATCTGCACTATAAAATGTGTGCTCAGTCATGTCCAATTCTTTGCAACCCCATGCACTGTAGCCCGCCAGGCTCCTCTGTCCATACAATTTTCCAGGCAAGAATACTACAGTGGGTTGCCATTTCCTTCTCCAGGGAATCTTCCTGACCCAGGGATCAAACCTGTGTCTCTTGCGTCTCCTGCACTGGCAGGCAAATTCTTTACCACTGCGCCACATAGGAAACCCATATACAATAGGTTTAATAAAGTATCTGTTCTCCCCAAGGTTGCTTTGATCTCAATCTTCATAAAATAAAAACATGCGTAGGGGGAAAAAAGATGCTAAAAGAGTGTCTTGGGGGTGAGGAGACATGACTGTAAATTTCCCTAAAGAAGGAGCCAGTCTTCAGATTTCCCCACCCCCTAAAATCAAACCCAGCTCAGCCAACAACCATCCTTGGCTTTAGGGAAGAACGGGCCTCCACTGCCCACCTGGCACCTACCCTCCCTGCCTGGCTGATCCAGAAGAACCTCCTTCTTGGCCATGATGCTGATAGCCAAGGTGAAGGCTGAGGTCACGTAGTAGCGCCCCAGCTTGGCAAGGATGTCCACACCACAGCCCTCCGGGAAGTACAGGTCCAAGGCTGAGTTGATCACAGAAGCAATCTGAGGGTAGAGAGACAATTACATGTTTGAAATGTGGGGTTTATGCTGGAGACCAGCTACAGCTCCAAGTCTTATGTCTTGAAAGCAGCTTTGATTTCAGGAAGCAGAACTTGGCAGCTGCTAAGACCCCAGTTGGTAACCACAGACAGCTGGCCAAGGCAGGCAAGCAGAGATGGAGCAAGGTCAAGACACTTACCCTTGAAAATCACCCTTCAATGACCCCCACAATGGAAAAAGTTACTTTTAATCTAACAGTTGGTACTCAGATGACAGAATCTTTGATGCAGATCTTTCTTTCCTGAGTAACCAGTATGCTAAACAACACATTTTTATAGACAAGACAGAGAAGGAAAAAGATCAAAGTCCCCCCTAATTCTAACCCCAGATTAACCTATTCAATGCTAACTTATTGGAATCACTCCTTTAATTCCTTTTTATACAAACCTGAAAATCTGATTTTTTATTATAAACATAATAGGGCTATAAGTATACAGGTTTTTATAACCTGCTTTACTCAGTAAATTGAATGATCTCTCCATGTATGTCTGTTCAGTTCAGTCGCTCAGTCGTGTCCGACTTTTTGCGACCCCATGAATCGCAGCACACCAGGCCTCCCTGTCCATCACCAACTCCTGGAGTTCACTCAGACTCATGTCCATTGAGTCCGTGATGCCATCCAGCCATCTCATCCTCTGTCGTCCCCTTCTCCTCCTGCCCCCAATCCCTCCCAGCATCAGAGTCTTTTCCAATGAGTCAACTCTTCTCATGAGGTGGCCAAAGTACTGGAGTTTCAGCTTAACATCATTCCTTCCAAAGAACACCCAGGGCTGATCTCCTTTAGAATGGACTGGTTGGATCTCCTCACAGTCCAAGGGACTCTCAAGAGTCTTCTCCAACACCACAGTTCAAAAGCATCAATTCTTCGGCGCTCAGCTTTCTTCACAGTCCAACTCTCGCATCTATACATGACCACTGGAAAAACCATAGCCTTGACTAGACAGACCTTTGTTGGCAAAGTAATGTCTCTGCTTTTGAATATGCTGTCTAGGTTGGTCATAACTTATCTTCCAAGGAGTAAGCGTCTTTTAATTGCATGGCTGCAATCACCATCTGCAGTGATTTTGGAGCCCCAAAAGATAAAGTCTGGCACTGTTTCCACTGTTTCCCCATCTATTTCCCATGAAGTGATGGGACCAGATGCCATGATCTTCGTTTTCTGAATGTTGAGCTTTAAGCCAACTTTTTCACTCTCCTCTTTCACCTTCATCAAGAGGCC
>SJYT01055681.1:0-58006 GCA_006410635.1 Cephalophus harveyi | reverse complement strand
TTAAAAAAAAAAAAGAATATGTTGCTATGAAGACACACACAAAAATAAATAAATAAATAAATAAAGCCTAAAAAAAAATAAATAAAAAAATAAAGGAGATTAGCCCTGGTTGTTCTTTGGAAGGAATGATGCTAAACCTGAAACTCCAGTACTCTGGCCACCTCATGTGAAGAGTTGATTAATTGGAAAAGACTCTGATGCTGGGAGAGATTGGGGGTAGGAGGAGAAGGGGACAACAGAGGATGAGATGGCTGGATGGCATCACTGACTCAATGGACATGAATTTCAGTGAACTCTGGGAGTGGTGATGGACAGGGAGGCCTGGTGTGCTGCAATTCATGGCATTGCATAGAGTCGGACACGACTGAGCAACTGAACTGAACTGAACTGAACTGATGCATTTTAATGTCCTTCCATGGTTCAGAAATAGATGTCATTTGGCTTGAATCAGTATTTAACCTTCGGGATGGCACACATAACCTCTAAAGAGAAGATTTCCTTCTCCCCAGGTGGCAGAATAATTCATATTTATTCCAGACTCAGGAACCCAGAAAGTCCTCTCAGGGCCACCTTCTCTTTGCAGGCACATATGCAATCTAAAAGGTTGAAGTATCATCATGATGCCCATTTTCCAGATGAGAAAACTGAGGTTAAGGGACTTGATCAAGGTCACACAGCTAAGTATGTGAAACGCCAGAACACACTTAGGGTAAGTTCAGTTCAGTCACTCAGTCGTGTCCGACTCTTTGCGACCCCATGAATCACAGCATGCCAGGCCTCCCAGTCTGTCATCAACTCCCAGAGTTCACTCAAACTCATGTCCATTGAGTCGGTGATGCCATCCAGCCATCTCATCCTCTGTCATCCCCTTCTCCTCCTGCCCCCAATCCCTCCCAGCATCAGAGTCTTTCCAATGAATCAACTCTTCTTATGAGGTGGCCAAAGTATTGGAACTTCAGCTTCAGCATTGGTCCTTCCAATGAACCCTGAGAACTGATCTCGTTTAGGATAAACTGGTTGGATCTCCTTGCAATCCAAGGGACTCTCAAGAGTCTTCTCCAACACCATAGTTCAAAAGCATCAATTCTTTGGCACTCAGCTTTCTTCACAGTCCAACTCTCACATCCATACATGACCACTGGAGAAACCATAACCATGACTAGGCGGATATTTTTTGGCAAAGTAATCTCTCTGCTTTTGTATATGCTATTTGGTTGGTCATAACTTTCCTTCCAAGGAGCAAACATCTTTTAATTTCATGGCTGCAGTCACCACCTGCAGCGATTTTGGAGCCCCCCCAAAATAAAGTTTGACACTGTTGCCATTGATTCCCCATCTATTTCACATGAAGTGAAGGGACCAGATGCCATGATCTTAGTTTTCTGAATATTGAGCTTTAAGCCAACTTTTTCACTCTCCTCTTTCACTTTTATCAAGAGGGTTTTTAGTTCCTCTTCAATTTCTGCTATAAGGGTGGTGTCATCTGTATATCTGAGGCTATTGATATTTCTCCCATAAATCTTGAATCTAGCTTGTGCTTCTTCCAGCCCAGCATTTCTCATGATGTACTCTGCATATAAGTTAAATAAACAGGGTGACAATATATAGCCTTGATGTACTCCTTTTCCTATTTGGAACCAGTCTGTTGTTCCATGTCCAGTTCTAACCATTGCTTCCTGACATGCATACAGGTTTCTCAAGAGACAGGTCAGGTTGTCTAGTATTCCCGTCTTTTTCAGAAATTTCCACAGTTGATTGTGATCCACACAGTCAAAGGCTTTGGCATAGTCAATAAAGCAGAAATAGATGTTTTTCTGGAACTCTCTTGCTTTTTTGATGATCCATCAGATGTTGGCAATTTGATCTCTGGTTCTTTTGCCTTTTCTAAAACCAGCTTGAACATCTGGAAGTTCACGGCTCACATACTGCTGAAGCCTGGCTTGGAGAATTTTGAGCATTACCTTACTAGTGTGTGAGATGAGTGCAATTGTGCAGTTTGAGCATTCTTTGGCATGACCTCTCTCTGGGATTAAAATGAAAACTGATGTTTTCCAGTCCTGTAGCCACTGCTGAGTTTCCAAATTTGGTAGCATATTGAGTTCCACACTTTCATAGCATCATCTTTGAGGATTTAGAATGCTCAACTGGAATTCCATCACTTCCACTACCTTTGTTTATAGTGATGCTTTCTAAGGCCCATTTGACTTCACACTCCAGGATGTCTGGCTCTAGGTGATTGATCACACCATCATGATTATCTGAGTCGTGAAGCTCTTTTTTGTACAGCTCTGTGTATTTTTGGACCTCTTCTTATCTTCTGCTTCTGTTAGGTCCATACCATTTCTGTGCTATATCGAGCCCATCTTTGCATGAAATGTTCCATTGGTATCTCTAATTTTCTTGAAGAGATCTCTAGTCTTTCCCATTTTGTTGTTTTCCTCTATTATTTGCATTGATCACTGAGGAAGGCTTTCTTGTCTCTCCTTACTGTTCTTTGGAACTCTGCATTCAGATGCCTATGCTGCTACTGCTAAGTCGTTTCAGTCGTGTCCAACTCTGTGCAACCCCATAGAAGGCAGCCCACCAGGCTCCCTCGTCCCTGGGATTCTCCTGGCAAGAACAATGGAGTGAGTTGCCATTTCCTTCTCCAATGCATGAAAGTGAAAAGTGGAAGTGAAGTTGCTCAGTTGTGTCCGACTCTGTGCGACCCTATAGACGGCAGCCCACCAGGCTCCCCTGTCCCTGGGATTCTCCTGGCAAGAACAATGGAGGGGGTTGCCATTTCCTTCTCTAGTGCATGAAAGTGAAAAGTGGAAGTGAAGTCGCTCAGTCGTGTCCAACTCTTCGCAACCCCATGGACTGCAGCCCACCAGGCTCCTCCGTCCATGGGATTTTCCAGGCAAGAGTACTGGAGTGGGGTGCCATTGCCTTCTCTGATATCTTTTCTTTTCTCCTTTGCTTTTCACTTCTCTTCTTTTCACAAATATTTGTAAGGTCCCCTTAGACAGCCATTTTGCTTTTTGCATTTCTTTTCCATGGGGATGGTCTTGATCCCTGTCTTCTATACAATTTCATGAACCTCCGTCCATAGTACATCAGGCACTCTGTCTACCAGATCTAGTCCATTAAATCTATTTCTCATTTCCACTGTATAGTTCTCAAATTGTGTTTTTTGCTCCATACTCACTGGGAGTGGTGGGTGGTAATCTGGCACTATTGCTTAGGCAGAAGCAAGCAATATTCAGGTTTCAATTGAAGAAAGTAAGGAAAAGCACTAGACCAGTAAGCTATGATGTAAATCAAATCCGTTATGATTATACAGTGGAGATGAAAAATAGATTCAAGGGATTAGGTCTGGTTGCCTGAAGAACTATGGATGGAGATTTGTAATATTGTACAGGAAGTGGTGACCAAATCATCCCCAAGAAAAACAACTGTGAGAAGGCAAAGTGGTTGCCTGAGGAGGCCTTCAAGACAGCTGAGAAAATAAGAGAAGAGAACAGCAAACAAGAAAGGGAAAGATATACCCAATGACATATAGACTTCCAGAGAATAGCAAGGAGAGGTAAGAAAGTATTTGTAAGTGAAAAGTGCAAGAATTCAATTCAGTTCAGTTCAGTCACTCAGTCGTGTCCGACTCTTTGCGACCCCATGAATCGCAGCACACCAGGCCTCCCTGTTCATTACCATCTCTTGGAGTTCACTCAGACTCACATCCATTGAGTCAGTGATGCCATCCAGCCATCTCATCCACGGTCGTCCCCTTCTCCTCCTGCCCCCAATCCCTCCCAGCATCAGAGTCTTTTCCAATGAGAACTCTTCGCATGAGGTGGCCTAAGTACTGGAGTTTCAGCTTTAGCATCATTCCTTCCAAAGAAATCCCAGGGTTGATCTCCTTCAGAATGGACTGGTTGGATCTCCTTGCAAGAATTAGAGGAAAATAATACATTGCAAAGAGTATAGATCTCTTCAGGAAATTTGGAGATACAATAGGAATACTTCATGCAAAGATGGGCACAATAAAAAACAGAAAAGTCAAAGACGCAACAGAAGCAGATGAGATTAAGAATAGGTGGCAAGAATGCACAGAAGAACTATATAAAAATATTCATAATGATCCAGATAGAGATGATGTTGGGGTCACTCATGTAAAGCCAGATATACTAGAGCATGAAGTCAGTTCTGCCTTAGGAAGCATCACTACAAGCATAGCTAGTGGAGTTGATAGAATTCCAGTTGAGCTGTTTTAAACATCCTAAAGAATGTGACTGTAAAAGTGCTACATTCAATATGTCACCAAATTTGGAAAACTCAGCAGTGGCTACAGTGCTGGCAAAGGTAGTATTCATTCCAATCCAAAAGAAAGGCAATTACAAAGAACGTTCAACCTATCATACAGTTGTGCTCATCTCACTTGCTAGCAAGGTAATACTCAAAATCCTTCAAGCTAAGCTTCACAATACACGAACTGAGAACTTCCAGATGTACAAACTGGTTTGAGGAACCAGAGATCAAATTGCCAACATCCACTGGATCATAGAGAAAGCAAGGGAATTCCAGAAAAACATCTACATCTGCTTCACTGACTATGCTAAAGCCTTTCACTGTGTGGACCACAACAAACTGTGGAAAATTCTTAAGAGAATGGGAGTAGCAGATCACCTTACCTGTCTCCTGAAAGCCTGTATGTAGGTCAAAAAGTGGCAGTTAGAAGCAGACACGGAAAAACTAAAAGATTTAAAATTGGGAAAGGAGCATTACAAGGTATACATTGTCACTCTGGTTATTGAACTTGTATGTAGGATACATCATTCAATATGCTGGACTGCATAAATCCCAAGATGGAATCAAGATTGCTGGGAGAAATATCAACATCCACAGATATGAAGATGACACCACACTAATAGCAGAAAGCAAAGAATTAAAGACCAATTGATAAGGAGAAAAGCTGGAAAAGCTGGCTTAAAACTCAACATTCAAAAACTATTAACAAAAAGATACTCAACATTCATGGCATCCCGTCTCACCACTTCACGCCATATAGACGAGGGAAAAGTGGAAACAGTGGCAGATTTTACTTTCTTGGGCTCCAAAATCACTATGGACCTTGACTGCTGCCACAAAATTAAAACACACTTGCTTCTTGTAAGGAAGAGAGGCTATGAAAAACCTGCACAGTGTTTTAAAAACCAGAGACTCACTTTGGTACTGAGGTCTGTAGTGTCAAAGCTATGATTTTTCCAGTAATCATGTACAGATGTGAGATCTGGACCATCCAAAATGTGAATGCCAAAGAATTGAGATTTTGAACAGCAGTGCTTGAGAAGATTCTTGAGAGTCCTTTATTCAACAAGGAGATCAAACCAGTCAATCGGAAAGGAAATCAACCTCTGACCCCTGCTGTCTTAGCTGAGGCATCTACTGAGGGTCTCCAAGTGGAAAGAATGGATGCTTCCATTGCAATAGTGCCTAACCATGGCAGCTCCAGGCAAATAGTTTGTAGCTTCACCCCTGGAGGAAGCTCAGAAAGGCTGAAGGCTCAGTGTACCCTGGGTTTCCCGATACATGCGTTGCACTCTCCCCAGCAGATTTGGAGGCCAAGGAAGGGGCATTCTAGGCCCTGCAGGAGGGGAATGGCTCAGGGATCCACTGGGGCCACCACTTACCAAGTAAGACTGGAAAGGACAGAGCAGGCATATGTGGCAGAGAGCTGGTGACTGGGGTGTGGGAACAAAAGGGAACCAGCTCTGCATGAAGTACCTCACCCAAACTGCCCTGGAGGAGAAGCCCAGTGATAAGATCATCTGAGATGGGATGAAGAGAATCTTCCATTACCCCTTATAATTCCTCTGAATGAGGAGGTGGTGGAGTTGGTGGGTCATCACAAACTCTTCCATGGCCTAGACCATCCCCCAGTCACTATCCTTGGGGCTGACTCTCCCCAGCTTCAGTCATGTAGTTCTGGAGGAAACTGAAAATCATGTGTGCTTCTGGGTCAGGGTCAATGACCATGTAAAGCCAATCACAGAACCACATGGCCCTGCCATGATAGCTGATCTAGGGCTGTACATGTGAACTGAGTTGGGTCATTCAGAGAACACCCTTGAAGGCTAATGGTTCCAAGCTTCTTTCCTTACTAGGAGATGCCTTCAGGATATGAAACCCTAGGGCAGGTAGCTTGGGCTTCCTCACTAGGTGTAGGAACCTTAGGGAAAAAGAAGAGGGAAGGGAAAGAGCGAGGTTGAGAGAGAATGGATGACTTTTGATTTCTTGTGTCCAGTCACTGAGATCTTTGTATTTGCTCTGATTCTTCTGTCCTGGATTCCCAGAATCATTTCAATGAGTCTTCCCTTTCCTTGAAGTCAGTTGGACGTGGGTTTCTCTCAACTTTGATTCAGACTTTGTTCTAGATCCTTTCCGATCATTGTACACCTCCCAGACTCAAACAGAGACACCCATTTATTTCAGCACCATTACAAGTGAAACCCTTTATTCTTTAATGAGAATAGGGTTTGCAGCTCACCAAATACAGTTCACCACCATCCTGGGCAAGAGTGCCCTAAGTGTGAGTGAGCATTTGCTCAGAGCGGCCTTATTGATTCCTGAGCCACACCAAGCATTTCCACTGCCTGTGCCAGGCCAATCTTGTCATTTCCTCAATCATAAACTGAGAAGTACTGCCTCAGGAAGGCATCACCCAGGATCCAGGTCTGTAGATATACTCACTGTGTTCTCTTAAATGTGGTATAGCAGTGTCCTCTAGAATCCTGGGGGAGTCAGAGACACACACCAGTCAGCCTGAGCTCTTACCTGCGACTCCAAACAATACTCAGACCCAGCACAATTCTTGGTTTTATTTCCCTCTTTTGGTAAGTATCAAGGGGTTTTATGAGCAGCAGGAGATGTGAGAGTTCATCCAAAACCAAAACAGGACAAGACATGCGGTTGCCATGAGAAAGGGTGTCTGGGAGGGGAGGACTGGGAGTTGGGGATACAGCAAAATAATTAAAAAAAAAAAAAAAAACCTGAGTCCTACTGCAGAGCATAAGGAACTATATTCAATATCCAGTGATAATCCACATGAAAAAGAACATACATTCTTAACTGAATATATAGTTTTTATGTGTATAACTGAGTCACATTGCTGTGCAGAAGAACTTAAAGCAACACTGAAGATCAGCCATACTTCAACAAAATTTTTAGAGAAGAACAGGAGTGTCCATAGTTCTCCTCACTCCCTGTTTCTTTCCTTCTGACTCCTGCTCCTTGTTTTCTCTGGAAAGAATGCTGGTTCTCCGCCTGTGTCCCCACAATCCAAACTTTATTAAAAAAAACTTTATTTTGTATTGGAGTATAGATGATTAACAATATTCTGAGCTTCAGGTGGACAGTAAAGGGCCTCAACTGTATGTATCCAGGTATCCTGGTCCCAAAGATACCCCTCCCAACCAGGTTGTCATATAACTGAGCGGAGTTCCCTGTGCTACACAGTAACTCGTTGTTGGTTATCCACCTTAAATAGAGCAGTGCCCACAACACGTTCTTGGAGACTTAACTCAGGAACTCTGGGAAGCTTCCTTCAGCCCGCACTCACCCTCTTTGGCCACTCTAGGCTTGGTTGGGTAACTACTCTGGTTCCTCATCCCCACCCGTCAGTCCACAGACCTCATCATCCCGAGTAAGTCCCAGTGCCCCAGTGCTGAGCAACTTGGGATGCCATTTGCATGGAATCCAGTGCAGTTTTGCCTAGAACCAAGCAACCCTCCACATGCCTCCTTGAGTTTACAGTTTTAGAATTCCTGAAATTCCCTCCCTTCCTCAAACCCTTCTTTCAGCCCATCAGCCTCTGAACTCCCACATGGAGCTGACAAGAAGCCTCCACCCTGTGCTGGGACTGAGTAGTCACTGTGCACCCTTTATTCACATTGGCAACCAGCATCCCCCAGAAGGGTCAGGTATCCCAACTCACCAAGGGGGCACCTGGCCTGAGCAAGGGGAAGATGCATCTGAGAACTAGGGTGGCCATGTAATTTATCATCAAAACCAGGAAAACTGCAAGAAGGGAAGGGAGACTGTTAATCCCTATGGTGGGAGAGCATACTGGGAGTGTCCCCAGTCGTTCTCCTTGTCACATGGCCTATTCAGTGAGCTGACTTTCGTGTTCATGCATTTGAGGTTTCAGATTGAACTGAAGCTCTTTGAGGACTGAGGACCAAAGTGTTCCCCTCTCCTTGTGACTCCCACCATGCCAGCATGGTGTGGCATCTCCACATTTATTTCAAGATGATCAGTGTCCCAGACAGCCCTTTACTCTTAGGGGGTTGTTTTTGTGACAGGCTCTGGCCCAGGAACAGGGCTCAGCAGCATCTGCAATAGTGCAAGATGGCCTGCAGAGGGCGCCCTCCTCCCAGCAGCATCCCAAGGGTTCCTGCAAGATCCTATTTGAGAACCACCCCTCAGAGTTCTCCCCTCACCTTGAGGATGTAGGCTCGAGCTGGCACTGGGTATTTGATTCCATTGATAGTGAAGATAATAGAGGGCAGGTTATTGACCACAAAACATGAAACAGAGTGCTGTTAGAGAGAGAGAGAAAATTGGCCCTAGAGATCCTTCTGATGTGTGGAGACTGGGAGTGACCCTGGGGCATGACCCTTCATCTCGGAACCCCGTGGCGTGATGCCAATGAGCTTCTGGATGTTATTAACGAGTCTTCTTGGGCCAAGGGTCAGTGATGTCACAGAGTCCATAAGGGTCTCGCAGCTGCCAAAACAAGCAATAACCTTTCTTTTCATGGAGATGCTGAGAAACCGTGTGACAAAGCGGGCATCAAGGCCACTCTGAATTTCCCCAGAGGTGCCTTCTTCCCAACTGTCTCCTAAACATCCCTTCATCTTTTGGGGTGACTCTTTTCTTTGCTCTTGATACGGCACCTTCCTTGACACCCTGAATGCAGTACTTGAATACACCATGATGTTTTGTATCTTGACACAAGCTGGTCTTCCTTCCTAGAAGAGTCCCCTCCCCTTTGACTAGCAAATTTCTTCTCATCATTCAGATTCCAACTTAATTGTCATTAATTTGGGGAAATCTTTCCCAAAGATTTATTAGTACTTGAATACACCATGATGTTTTGTATCTTGACACAAGCTGGTCTTCCTTCCTAGAAGAGTCCCCTCCCCTTTGACTAGCAAATTTCTTCTCATCATTCAGATTCCAACTTAATTGTCATTAATTTGGGGAAATCTTTCTCAAAGATTTATCAGTGTTTATCAGTGTCCTGTCTTGGTCACTTTCCGTAAACCCTTTCTCATGTCTGCTGCTGCTGCTGCTGCTGCTGCTGCTGCTGCTGCTGCTGCTAAGTCGCTTCAATCATGTCCGACTCTGTGTGACTCCATAGATGGCAGCCCATCAGGCTCCCCCGTTCCTGGGATTCTCCAGGCAAGAGCACTCGAGTAGGGGTGACATTGCCTTCTCTGTTTCTCATGTCTAGCATGTGCCAAAGTCACAATTCACTATATGTGTATCATTTCTTGTGCATCTGCCTTCTTAGATGTGAGGGTGAGTTTTATTCTCATTGCCTCCCTAAAGTGCCTGGCATACAGTGGATGCCCAATGCTT
Source organism: Cephalophus harveyi (assembly GCA_006410635.1). Classification (NCBI taxonomy): domain Eukaryota; kingdom Metazoa; phylum Chordata; class Mammalia; order Artiodactyla; family Bovidae; genus Cephalophus; species Cephalophus harveyi. The sequence continues at coordinate 48,388 of SJYT01055681.1, read as the reverse complement.
GTCTGTTTAGTGAGTGAATGAAGACTGTGAAACTAATCAATGAGAAACATTCAGAGAGCTGTATCTGGTGGGGAACAAACAATGGGTCAACCACAGGGTGAAGATGGAGATTCGCGGGGACTGCATCTTCATAATGGAGGGAGAGAGGGGCTCCTCTGGGAGAGGGTGTCTTCCAGCACTGTTCCTACAACCAGCTCAGACCCTGAGATCCTGGCCAGGAAATATATGACTAGCCCACTGAAACTCCAAAGGACAGGTCACCTTTTGTCTGAGGGTTTGACACAGAATCCTATCAATTATGCCTCTTGTCTTCAGGTCACGCCTGGATCCCACCTTCCTGATTCTCTGTTATAGACCCTGCCCCACTGTGTGCCCAGTTATGTGGGGTGCCTTTTTTATTAGTTGCTTTCAAGTCATAAGACTGCAGCCAACCTCTCTCCACTGCTGGGTAGCTGCTCCCTAAGAAGACCAGTTTTCCCCACTTGGTCAGGACTTTCCCTGTTTTTAAACACATTTACCTGAACTGAGAATTCCTTGGTCCCAGGTAGCCCTGGACAGTTCACCATCTTATAATTGTGTTCAGGCTGGTGTAATTCTCCCTGATCCTCTGTTTACCACACTGGAGAGTCCTCTAACCATGCTCCACGCCTCACAGGGCAGTGGGTGCAGCCCTCTCCCAGCTGCACAGACCTCTCTGGACCCTTTTAGGACCCTGGTCAGAGCCCTGGTCAGAAGGTCTGGGGATTATGAACCCATGAGTTGTTTGCATATCTATGTATTTATGTGTTTGTTTGTATATGTGTTTGTATGTGTCTCTAATTGTGCATTTGCATTCTGGCTAGCTATGCATGTTTATATGTATCTCTGTTTATGTGTCTGCTTGTGTGTTTCCATGTATCTGTGTGTCTGTCTGTGTCATTGTGGGTGGTATATATGTCTGTGTCACTATGTGACTGAGAATGCCTTTGTGTGTGTCTACCTGTCTCCGTGTACAGATGTGGAGCATCACTTGCACTGACCCTCAGAGGGAGAGGCTTACTGGTCCATGTGTACACTCCAGTCTCCCGCTTGGATTAATGGTACCCAGTTGAGCACTTCCTGGTAGTAGGCTTTGTCCACCCCATCAAACATCACGACACTGCCCTTCCCCTGCATCTGTAGGGAGAAAAAAAGGGGAGATCTTTGGAGGACAGTAACAACAACTCTGTTGGAGAGCTTGTGTTTGTGCTTGTCTACCCACCAAGGCCCTAATAGGGTCTCCATTTACAGATGCAGAAATCAAGGCTAGGAGCGATTCAGAACCATACTGAGGTCAGTAACTGGCTAATGAGTGGCACAGAGGACGTTAGAAGCTGAGTCACATGGCTGGGCTCCACCCACTACGTCTTCTGAAGAGGCCCAGGACCTCCTGCTACCTGTGTGCTCAGAAACCCTCTGATGACAGAGTGCTAAAGAGTTTTTGCTTTCCCCTTATCCAGCTTGACATTTTTCGGGAAAATCAAAGCCTGGGAGTGCTAAGGATGTGGGTTCAAGTCACCGTGAGTTGGCTCCACTGGTCTGTGACCTCTACTCTCCAAAGGACCCCAAACTCAGAAGGGACCCCACCTCTGCTCTCCCTGTCTTAAAATGATCCCTTCTTGAAGAAGGGATGCCACATTTTGTTTTGTGTCCCACACTTTTATTTTTCACTGGTTCCTGCAAATTGGGTAGCTGGTCCTGGGTTCCCAGTGGAATACTAATCAGGAAGGAAACATATCCACCATCCTTCTCCTTCCTTCCTTATCTAATTCTTAAACAAATCATTATGCTTTTTCCTTCAACTAGTTTCCTGTTGCCTCCCATTAGTCTTCCTTCTCACGCACCCGCCTAGACCAAGTTACTGCTCTTGAGCCCAGGAGCAGGGATGTGTTCCAATAAAACATTATTTATAAAAACCAGTGGTGATGCAAGGTAGGCCCCTAGTTATCCTGGGTTAGATTATCTCTCAGGACACTTCTATCTCAAGTGTTATATAATTTTCGTGCAACTGAAAGCATCTTACAGCTAATTTGGAGAAAGGGATTGTCTATCTCAGACTTACTTGCTCTAATAGAAGGTAAAAACAGGCTCAGAAATGGCACCTTGATTCTTCAGCTTGTCAAAGATGGGGATGGCTCCAAAGACGGATATGTTGGGGTAGTTCCAGCCCAAGACGCCATCAAAAGGAATACCCTCAAACCCATATTCTGCTATGTTTAGATGGAACGGCTGGTCACTACTTACAAGGTCCCCAATCTGTGGGAGAGAAGAGAAGAGTGTTCCCACTTACAGATACGTGAAGTGGGGCTAGGACTGGGCTGGGGTGCATCGTCGTTAGATCCTCACAGAAGAATTGAGCCTGGGCTGTGTCTTTGGTGGACCTCAGATGGTTAGACCAAGCTCGGAGGGGAATTTGGGTTCCATTTTTGAGAGGCTGTGAATTTTAAAACATTTGCCCCTCTGAAAAATGCCACCTGAGTGAGTCAAACTGGCCTTGTGGCTTCTGTACAGGTGGGGTGACCAAGAGTCAGATCCAGACCCATTGGTGCACCCTTGTGGACAAGACAATCGAGAGCAAGATAGCCTTCTCTTTGGCATGATCTAATGACAGGAATGGACTGCATTCTCTGTAAGGTACTGTGGATTCTGCAACTGTCCAGGAAGACCAAAGCTGAAAACACAATCTAGCTTACAGGGTTCTATGAAATTACTGCCTGGAAAATTCACTTACGGTGATATGTGTGTATTTGTGTTAGTGTGTATGAGAGAGAAAAAGAGAGAGGGAAACTACTCAAGTACTTTGGAGAGGCAGGCCATAGGTTTTATTAGACTCTCAAAGGTCCCCTTGAGTGAGAACTCATTAATCAGGCCCTCTGACATCTCTGGCCTCCAGTTTCCCACTGTGAATACTTGAAGCCCCTGATTGCCCTGAGGGTCCCCAGATCAGTTTTATCCTGTCCCAAACACACCACAGCAACTCTAGTCCTGAAAAGCCAGCCCAGCTCCATTACTTACCACAAGTGTGACCTTAGCAAGGCCCTTGCTGTCTGTACCTCAGTTTCCTCATATATCAAATGAGCTAATCAGACCACCTGCTGTGTGAGGTTGTTGCAGGATTAAACCAATTATCACCTGAAAGTGCCTGGAACAATCTGTGAATATACAAGTGGGTGCTGTTATCCCCTCTTCTGCCTCCCAGCAAAATGAACCTTGAACTACTCATGGGCAGAGCAGCTGCAAATTCCCACCTCAAGCCCCCTTTTGCACATTGTTTAAATTCAGTTTTGGTGGTTAAATCCCAACAGGGGGAATGTGACATCGCTGACAAATGACACACATATATGCCCTGTGAACTAAGGTGTTGGAGAAGACTCTTGAGAGTTCCTTGGACTGCAAAGAGATCAAACCAGTCCATCCTAAAATAATCAGTCCTGAATATTCACTGGAAAAACTGATGCTGAATTTGAAGCTCCAATTATTTGCCCACCTGATGGGGAAGAATTGACTCATTGGAAAAGACCCTGATATTAGGAAAGATTGAAGGCAGGAAGAGAAGGGGAAGACAGAGGATGAGACGTTTTGATGGCATCACCAAGTCGATGAACATGAGCTTGAGTAAGCTCCAGGAGTTGGTGATGCATAGGGAAGCTTGGCATGGTGGAGTCCATGGTGTTGCAAAGAGACCAACATGACTGAAGGACTGAATTGAACTGAACAAATTGAGAACAAAGACTGATAAATCTAATTGCATCAAGTTGGTGAATAGCTGCCTATAACCTCACATTATTTAAGTGACTTTAAAATTCAGAATTATGACTACATTCAGAGTAGAATATCTTCTAGGGAAAAACAAAAATACTGCCCATCCAAAACAAAACCAAAGAAAATCAAAAGAAATACAGGAAAGAAATTTGAATCGATATTCAACAACTTATTGTTCCTCATATTGCTTCTGTTATTGTGACAGAATCATATATATATTAACAGGTAAAAGCAACACAAGAATTAAAACTAATGTTCTGAAGTAAGCCTTTCAGTGGCTAGAAATAGATGTTCACTCATAACATAAAGAACTTTAATTAAAACTCCGCTGTCTTAAATCTTGAACTGAAAGCATACATTTATACAAACTAATTATATTCATTTTTATTTTATTTTTTAAGGAAAATGTGTCCTTCCTACTCTGACCAATGTAAAGCTTACAAGCAATAACAACTTGATAACAGTGACTATTCTGAGGTCTAACATGTAGCTTCTAAATACATTTCCCCTCAGATGATGCATGGATTCTTAAAGAGATGGCTGATTTCAGGACTGCATAAAGAAATGCACAAAATAATCTTGGGAATTGTGAAAGACCAGAAAGCTAAGGGACTTCAAAGCCCAATGGGGACTGGACAGAAAGTTGAGGAATCCAAATGAAAAGGCCAAACATCTACCAGTTTGTTGGGCAGAATGATGTTTCTGCTTCTCAACACACTGTTTATATTTGTCACAGCTTTCCTGCCAAGAAGCAAACGTCCTCTGATTTCAGGGCTGCAGGCAGCATCCACAGTGGTTTTAGAGGCTTAGATGAAGAAATCTGTCACTGCTTCCACCTTTTCTTCTTCTATTTGCCATGAAGGGTGGGGCTGGATCCCATGATCTTAGTTTTTTAATATTTAATTTAAAGCGCACTGAATGTGTCCAAAGGTTAACAGGCAACATCTAGTTTGTCACTGATAGATTCCTACAGCACCAAATCACAATTCTGAGCACTGAGAAAGGAAAATAATCATCAATATTTATGCTATTTTTGTTTCTATTAAGCATAGGTTATGTAACTACAAATAGTTCCAGGAAAACAAGCTAGATTGTCTCTACTGGGGGTGATGAGAGAGTGATGGGGAGCAGCTATAATACAGATGAAGCCTCACTCACTGGCCTGCAGCTCACCTCTGCTGTGGAGGTCTGGTTCTAATAGACCAAGACTGGTACCGGTCCTGACCCACTGTGCTGGTATTGTGGACTCCTGCTCTAAACCCAATACTGGGACATTCTGTAACACAAACCAGCATGTTTCCTCCCAGTTTCTGAACTAACGAACAGCATTAAAATTGTGAGAGTAACAGTTATTTCATCTAAAGGAGAACAACCAAGTGCAACATATGACTACATCTTTCAATAAACTTTGAAAAGATATCTGCTTTTTGAGAATCAGGGAAATTTGCACATGGACTGGATATTAAATGTCAACATTTGGGGGAATAAAGAGCATTTTTTAATATCCAAATATATTACCCCAAATACTCATTATGTATTGCCGGAAGCCAGCACGGGAGATCCCACCCATGACAAGGTCATGTGGAAGAGCCTGACAGGCAAGGCAGGATCAGGACTTGAGGGACTCCCTGACCCCACCCATGACAAGGTCATGAGGAAGAGCCTGACGGGCAAGGTGGATCAGGTCTCAAGGGGTCCTCTGCCTGAGCATCTACCCCAAAACCAAAATCTGTTTACTGTCTGCTATACTACACTCTTCTGACATTAACAAGGGCTATCCCTGACCACCTTTCTCTGAAGAAAACAACTTAGAGCTTTAGTTAATAATTCTCCTGGGCATAGAGTATTCCCATCCAAACCCCTCTGATGACTTTCTAGCCTGCCTGACAGGTTTGTTCAGGCTCCTGCAGTTACGCATGTGATTGTTCATGGCCTCCCAACAATGAGAGCCATGGGAAGCTTATAATATTCTAAAAATAGACAGCCTTACGGGGAGTTAAGAAATTAGTAGAATGGTACTGGTGGAGGGTTTCATTGTTGAGCCAATATTTGCTGCTATGTTTCCATATCCCTTATCCATTATGTTTTGGGAACATACATTAATTAGTATAGTTGGTATGTGGAAAAATAAGCTGTAGCCTTTGATTTAACCACATAAGAAATTCTTTGCATGTTATAACCCACTTCACCTTTAACCTATGGGAATGTAACCTTTTCTAGTGCTTTCTGAGAGTGGCGCCTGACTTTAGAATAATCACCTTTGGAGAAAATAAGTTTTCTGGTTGACTAACCATTATCAGAAAGGGTCATAAAAATGTTAGCAGGCCTTCTGATTAGAAGATGATGTAAATCACTGGAGACCTCTGTATTTCTATGTACAGCTCAAAGTATATAAGACCCCCTGGAAAATAAAGTTTGGACCTCACTCAATGATGCTTGGTCTCCCCGTGGCAATCCTTTTTCTTTCTCTCTTTCCTTCCCTCTCTTTTCAGGCTAATCCCTTGGAGCACAGAGACTCTCTGCATTCACTTTTTTGCCTGGGCTTCTAAGACTGGCCGGGAAGGCGCTCTGTGTCTTCACTCCCTCGGGAGACCAAGAGGGCACCTGAGGCCTACGTGAACAGAGCAAGTTCCTTATTTGGAGCTTTACTGGCTTTCTCTGTAAACCAAGGAATATCGGCCTCTTTCTCTCCTCTATTTTCTTAACTGTGACATTCCTTCCTTATCTCCTTCTAGATCTTTAATTAATCTCTTTCAGACACTGATGCCATTCCCCTGAGGATACTCTGGATACAACTAGGGCTGGACCTCGGTAATGTATATTTTGTGAATTGTTTATTTTGTCCCTAAAATACGTCAGGAAAAAATGAATAAGATGTAAAAGAGAGAATAAAATGAGTGTCTGTCTTGATTTAAAAACAGACCTGCATAGCTGCTATGAATTAAATTGCTTCCACCCTTGACTCCCAATGTGATGGTATTAGGAAGTACAGCCTTTGGGAGGTACCCAGGTGGACATGGGGTTTTGATGGTGGTCCCTCATGATGGGATTAGCCTCTCCCTATTTTTCTCTGTATTCTCCCTCTTCCTCCTTCCCTTCAACCACCACATGTGAAAAGATATAAGAAGAGAAAGACTGATGCAAGTCAAGAATATCTTCATTGGGAACTCGATTGGCCATCACCTTGATGTTGTATAGTCTCCAGTCCATGAAAACCTGTGGGACAAAGAGGTTAGCTTCATAGCTATTGTTGCCAAATGACAAATATAGGGTTTATGACACTCTTACTTATTATATTTGTTATGTTTGAAATCATTTTGTAATAAGAAGTTTATACAAAGTCCATTTTGAAATTTCTGTCTTAGAGATACCTTGAGGAGCCCAAGATAGCAGATTCAGGCAGGTCCCCAGTGAATGAGTGGTTGGGGGACAAAATGCTCCTTATTCCAACTCAACTCATGTCATCTGCAAACCATCCTGCACACCTGACAACCTTATTACTCACCCCCCACCGCCAACCCTGCCATTCTGCAACTCCATTACCCTGTTAAGCTGAGTCATATAGCTGGAGATGTTAATGATTCAGGACAAGGTCTGGAAGCAGAAGGAATGCAGAAATTTTTAGAAAGAATGAACTGGGCAGACACCTCCTTGGTTTTCCCTTCTTTAGTACCATTTGTATGTGAGAGATTGGGCCTGGGTAGATAGGAAGCCACAAGTGAGACTGCATGGATATTTGCAAGAGAAAGGAAGAGGAATTCAGAACCCAAGAACTAGGAGGTGGGCTGCTTGCACAGGACCCAGGAGGGAAGGAAGAAGCACCGGGAAAAGAATAGTGCCTACCTGAGAACCAGACCTATCTGAGTCTTCCAGTTAAACTTGGATGTCACATGCTTCCTGCTGGAATTCCTGCTCCAGATCTGGAGGGGAGAGAGCTGTATTCACTCCTACTGAGCCACAGGCAGAGGGACTGCCTGCCCCAGAGCCCTTCGATTCCACTTTAACAATGGGTATCATCCCAAGCCAGAGAGCAACTGGCAGGTCATCCAAAAGATGACCTACTTTAAATAGTATCTAAAATACTACAAAATTTGTATAAGAGTCCTGGAATATCTAGTTCCCTGAGTTTTTTAGCAGAGATGATTCATCAGCCTAATTTGGGTTTCTGCTGAGGAATCTATAAACTTCCCCATGGGTAACTTCTGATTTTAAGTACCTGATCTCATCCCACAGAACCCAAATGATGGTTAGCTCCAGGGGGTAAGGCCTCTAAGGTCCTCAATGTCACAGCAGCAGTGTGCCAACTGGTCTACACTCCCAGACTGATCCCAAGACCCATGAACATCACCAGACTGTTACAGTCCCTGACCCCCAGAGGAAGCCTCAGCATCCGCAGCAACATGCACCTCTGAGCCTCTTGTCCACTGATGGGCCCTGAGCTTCAGTCTGAACAAGTGTTCTGGTGCAAGTCCAGTCTCCCTCATCCAAGATGTGGAAAACTGAACCCTGGGGCGTATGACTCACTCTAAAGCTGCAGTTAAGTTAGTGAAGACTTGGGACCCAGGAACTCTGGTTCTCAGACCAGGAGACTTCCAGGAAGGGAAAGATGAAAGAAAACTCAATTGCATCCACTCCTTGGCAGCTCTCAGATATCTACAGGCACCAGAGTGGAAGTTCCTTTGCCCCTCAATCTGGTTCTGATTTTATCAGCACACCTGTCTTCTTGTAGCATCAGGAAAGCAATACTGCAGGCTGTTTCTTCTGGGTTCCAGGCACAGTGGGGGAGCCTCAGCTGTAGTGACCCCAGGAGGCAGTCATGCAGGTGGTGACTAACTCACTCCCAACTCAGAATCCAAGAGCTCCCGCTCCTCATTTAGACAACATAGACCTTTGGGTGACTGGATAACATGAACCTGCATTCACAGTGAGAAGGATTCTCTTCTCAGCCTTAGATAAGTGTCTTATGTTTCCTCAGGGAACCCCTGGCTGAGGAAGGCTGAGGTCTGAGACTAGCCTGGATGCAGGGGAATGTGTTCCTTCTTTGATGCTCCAAATAAAACTTAGAGATTCGAAGGGCTTGAGAGAATTGCAATCACCCTTATATTTTTTTTAGGGACTTTGCTTTATGAACCTGGTTGGAGAATAAGGACAGAAATACAGGACAAGAGTGGATATCTCTGGGTCCCAGGTGACTGTGAGCTGAGTTCCAGCCACCAGGCTTCACAGTCAGGTGTTGATGTAATTCACAAGCCACCTTTGAGGACGCAAAAGAGGAAAGAGTTTTTGGACAGAAACTAGTGAAGTCAAAGGGCTGTAGGAAGCACACGGGGCAAGATGAAACAAGGGTCATTGCTTGTTTCTTTGCTCTATCAGTGCCTTGGCATTTCTACTCCTGAAAACAAGTACATGGAGATAGTCAGAGGCATTGGTGCTGCCCCTGGCCCCTGATGCTCCTGGTGATAACCAGTTTGTGGACAGGTCCCTGAGTCTAGAGCATATTCAGCCTCGTGACAGCCCCAGGTTCTCCCTTCTTGGGAAGGCTGACATGGCTCATTGCTGCTAACTCACAACTGAAGCATGGGATGACATCATGGTGGTTGACCTGTAGGCCAAGTTCCAAACATGGAAAGAAGATTGGCAGTGGAAGGGTAGCCATTTATTAAAGTTGGTTACCTTGTTCCTTAGCAGGGGCTACTTCCCACATCTACAATGTTTTTTCCCCAGCTTTTCACATGACCAGGTCCTTCTCAACATTTAGCATCATCTCAAATGAGTCTCTCTCAGGCTTGCTTTCCCTGTCCACTGCACTGTCACAAGCACAGACCCTGATCCAAAAAGTGCCCAGACACTTCACTCCATCAAAACAAGAATTATAGTTACCAATGTGGAAAAGTGGGAGAGGGATAAATTGAGAGTTTGAGATTAATATCTGTATACTACTTTATTTAATAGATAATCAACAAAGACCTACTGTAAACCACAGCAATTCTGCTCAATAGTCTGTAATATCCTGTATGGGAAAAGAATCTAGCAAAGAAAGGATACAGGTCTATATATTAGGGAATTAATTTCTCGTATAACTAATATTAATATAATGCTGTAAATGAAATAAACTCCTATATAGATTAAAAGCTGATTTTTTTTAATGCTTACATGTAGAGACCCATGGATTTCTTTAGACTCATAGGATTTCAGATATGATGCTGGATATGGCAGAACGTGTGCAGAAATCTAGACATTTTCTGAGGTTACATTTTCCTGAGATTTGGTGTCTTTTGCTTCTATTGTCACCTTTGATTTGTCTTTGGAGGGGACACTAGCTGGGTGATAGTTGAAAGATGAGAGGGAAGCACTAGTAGGAGAGTGAAATCCCAGCTCCCTAGCCTTGGGTTGGGGCACATTTGATGCACAACTTATATCCCAAGTTCCCTGTGAAAACAGGCTGTAGCTTTCCTCTCCAAGACTTGTATGAAACCAGACCAAGACTGGTTTCATCCTTTTTCATGCCCTGCTTCCTCTGAGACCTCACTGGTTTCTCTGGGAGATTTTTTTTTTTTTTTAATTTTGCCTGCACTAGGTCTTCATTGCTGCTCAGGACTACTCTGTTTGCAGCAAGTAGGGACTACTCTGTAATTTCAGTGCACTGGCTTTTCAATCCTGTGCTTCTCTTGATGTAAAACACAGGCTCTAGGCACTCAGAATCAGTAGTTGTGGCCCACTGGCTAGTTGCCCTGGGGCATTTTGAAAGGTTGTTGTTGAATCACGCAAAGACGCCAGGATTCTTGGCCCCCAGAGGAGAAGAATTCAATCTGGGTCCAGAGACGAGGCTTGATCACTCAGAGCTTTTGTTTAATAAAGTTTTATTAAAGTATAAAGGAAATAGACAATAGGCATCAGAAGGGGACAGAAAAAGTACCCCCCTGCTAGTGTTCAGCTGGATGTTATATAGTCACTAGCAGTCTGTTAATGAAAGAAAGGAATGTCTTAAAACTCAGAATGGCACCAGGCCCCTCACCCATAAGATGCATTTTGGGATAATCTTGGCACCAAATGGTTCATCCTGGGCCATAAAATGATTAACTTGAATCTTGAAGAAGGGCAGATCACCATGCAAATAGTTTCATTTACATAGATTAGGGGAACAATATCTGAGTATAGTATACTGGTTTGTCAAGTAGGTTCTGAACCAAGAGACGGAACCAACTTGAAGACAGAGTTTGGGGTATATGCATGGTACATTACCATAGCTTAAGACAAACATTTCCATAAGAAAAAGGCATTGGTTATCTCTAGGTTTGAGAATAGTTAACTTCCGGTGAAACCAGGTGTCATTATGGCAACACAGTATTTTAAGAGAAATCTCTTTTTAAATTTGTATAGAGAAGGAAAAAATATTGCTAGCTTGTTTCCTCTTGTCACTTAAAAGAGATAAAAATGTCTGACACTTGCAGGTTATTTCTTTCATTTGGAGACCGCTGGCCTTTCTGCCTGTTACCCTCTCAATTTGCAATCTCCCCAAACCAGGGCTCAAATGCATATCTTAAGCCCTGGATCAAAAAGGAAAACACTCTGGAAAGAATTTGAAATAAATCACTTTTACATGAAACTTGGCACCATGGCCTATTTATGAAGAGACTGATAGAGGATTGTCCCTGCTTCAAGTAACCTCCTGAGATCAGGACTGATTGAGATTCCCCTCCCAAGGGTTCTTACAAGATCTTGAAGCTCTCCTGCCATGTGGCTTTGTTCTTGCTTCAGTTTCTTAATCCCACACTAGGGATTTAATCCCACAGCTTCCAGAGGACAGGGCTGTCACTTGACTTACTTCTAAGTATACATCAGTAGATGTTGTCTCATTCAGACCCTAATGTCAACACAAGGCTAACACAAAGATCAGTTATTCTGAGTTTTAGGTTACAGGCTCAACGACTGTAATCAAACCCTAAATAACATTGTCTTAAATACAACACAATTTCAATTCTCTGTCATATAATGTTAGTGCAGGTCTCTCCACAGAGATGAGGGCCCATTTCTTTCTTGTCACATCTTCTGCCTGGGCTACTTACCTCTGGTTTAACATGGCTGCTCCAGCTCCTGTCATTACATGTGCATTCCAGTTAGTGGGACAGAAAATAATGCTTCCATTTGGAAGTGACATATCACCTCTATTCAGTTTCCACTGGCCAAAGTATCTTCCATGGTCATGGCAAACATGGGGGTGGTGGGCACACAGAAGGGCAGGGGAACGTGATCCTACTTCAGAACATTCATGATGAGTAACAAGGGCCACCACCCTTCATTAGTTCAATATACAGCCTTTATGTACTCCTTTCCCGATTTGGAACCAGTCAGCTGTTCCAAATTGAGTTCTAACTATTGTTCCTTGACCTGCATACAGATTTCTCAGAAGGCAGGTAAGATGGTCTGGTAATCCCATCTCTGTAAGTTTTCCACAGTTTGTCATGATGCACACAGTCAAAGGCTTTTGCGTGGTAAAATAAGGCAGAAGTAGGTATATTTCTGTAATTATATTGCTTTTTCTATGATCCAATGAGTGATGGCAATTTGATCTCTGGTTCCTCTGCCTTTTCTAAATCTAGCTTGAACATATGGAATTTCACTGTTGAAGACTTGCTTGGAGAAATTACTTTGGTAGCATGTGAGATGAGTGCAACTGTGTGGTAGTTGAACATTCTTTGAAATTACCTTTCTTTGGGATTGCAATGAAAACGACCTTTCCAGTCCTGTGGCCACTGCTGAGTTTTCCAAATTTGCTAGCATATTGAGTGCAGCACTTTAACAGCATCATCTTTTAGGATTGCTGGATTCAGTTCATTTCAGTTCAGTCGCTCAGTCGTGTCCGACTCTTTGCGACCCCATGAATCGCAGCACTCCAGGCCTCCCTGTTCATTACCATCTCCCGGAGTTCACTCAGACTCACGTCCATCGAGTCAGTGATGCCATCCAGCCATCTCATCCGAGGTCGTCCCCTTCTCCTCCTGCCCCCAATCCCTCCCAGCATCAGAGTCTTTTCCAATGAGTCAACTCTTCGCATGAGGTGGCCAAAGTACTGGAGTTTCAGCTTTAGCATCATTCCTTCCAAAGAAATCCCAGGGTTGATCTCCTTCAGAATGGACTGGTTGAATCTCCTTGCAGTCCAAGGGACTCTCAAGAGTCTTCTCCAACACCACACTTCAAAAGCATCAATTCTTCGGCACTCAGCCTTCTTCACAGTCCAACTCTCACATCCATACATGACCACAGGAAAAGCAATAGCCTTGACTAGACGGACCTTAGTTGGCAAAGTAATGTCTCTGCTTTTGAAAATGCTATCTAGGTTGGACGTAACTTTTCTTCCAAGGAGTAAGCCTCTTTTAATTTCATGGCTACAGTCACCTTCCATCACCCCCACTAGTTTTGCTCATAGTTATGCTTCTTAAGGCCCTCTTGACTTCACATTTCAGGATATCTAGCTTTAAGTGAGTGATCACACCACCGTGGTTATCTGGGTCATTAATATCTTTATTGTCTAGTTCTTCTATATATTCTTTCAACCCTTTCTTAATATATTCTATTTCTTTTAGGTCCATGCCATTTCTTTCTTTTATTTGGCTCATTTTTGAATGAAATGATCCTTCCCTACCTCTAATTTTCTTGAGCATATCTCTGGTATTTCTCATTCTATCATATTCCTCTATTTCTTTGCACTGACCACTTAGAAGGCTTTTTAAAAATATTTTCTTGCTGTTCTTTGGAACTCTGCTTTCAGATGTGTATGTCTTTCTTTTCTCAGAAGCCTTCTGCTTTCCTTCTTTTCTAAGTTATTTGTAAGACATCCTCAGAAACCATTTTGCCCTTTTGCATTTCATTTTCTTGAGGATGGTCTTAATGAGGTTTGTACAGATCAAAAAAAGAAGATCACTGCCTTCAGTTCCAATATTTCATGGCAAATACATGGAGAAACAATGAAAACAGTGACAGGCATTATTTTCCTGGGCTCCAAAAATCACTACAGATAGTGAGTGAAGCTGTGAAAAAAAAGATGCTTGCTCCTTGGAAGAAAAGCTATGAAAAACCTTGACAGCATACTAAGAAGCAGAGACATTACTTTACGAGCAAAGGTCTGTATAGTCAAACCTATGAATTTTCCAGAAGTTGTGAAAGGATGTGCGAGTTGGACCATAAAAAAGCTGAGCATCAAAGAATTGATGCTATTGAACTGTAGTGTTGAACAAGACTGTTGAGAGTCCCTTGGACTGCAAGGAGATCCAACCAGTCCATCCTAAAGGAAATCAGTTCTGAATATTCATTGGAAGGACCTATTCCCTGGGATTTCTTTGGAAGGAATGATGCTAAAGCTGAAACTCCAGTACTTTGGCCACCTCATGCGAAGAGTTGACTCATTGGAAAAGACTCTGATGCTGGGAGGGATTGGGGGCAGGAGGAGAAGGGGACGACCTCGGATGAGATGGCTGGATGGCATCACTGACTCGATGGATGTGAGTCTGAGTGAACTCCGAGAGATGGTGATGAACAGGGAGGCCTGGCGTGCTGTGATTCATGGGGTCGCAAAGAGTCGGACACGACTGAGCGACTGAACTGAACTGAACTGATGCTGAACCTGAACTTCCAATACTTTGGCCTATTGATGGGTAGAACTGACTCATTATAAAGGACCCTGATGCTGGGAAAGATTAAAGGCAGGGGGCAAAGGGGAAGACAGAAGATGAAATTGTTTGGTGGCATCACCAACTTGATGAATATGGGTTTGAGCAAGCTCTGGGAGTTAGTGATGTACAGGGAAGCCTGGCATGCTGCACCCCATGATATAGCAAAGAGTGGAACATGACTGAGAGACTGAACTGAACTGATGTGCAGAGGACAATCAGGGAGCAGGCAGAAGTCTTTAAGGAAGGAGGAAGGAACAATTCCTGGACAGCTGACAATGATGGTTCGGCAAGTGGTTTCAAGCTGGAGAAAGTGTAGGGAAGCAATTCTATGCCAGGTGGAGAGAATGGTAAGACAATGGCAGGGCGGCAGTGCTGAGATTTCCCAGAGGACAAGATCCCTGTTCTACTAAACTTTATCAATGTTCAATATTGTTAGGTGTTTGGAAACATGAGTTTTGTTTTGGAAGTGGTAGAGGAATATTCAATGGAAGGACTGAGGCTGAAGTTGAAGCTCCAACACTTAGGCCATCTGATGTGAAGTCCCAGCTCATTGAAAGAGACCCTGATGCTGGGAAAGATTGTGAGCAGAAGGAGAGGGAATAAAAGAATAAGAGTGTGAGATGGCATCACCGACTCAAAGGACATGTGTTTGAGGAAACTACACGAAATAGTGAAAGACAGGGAAGCCTTCTTTGTTGCCAAACATGTAATCACAAAGAGTCAGACATGACTTAGCAACTGAACAATACGAATGAGGACACAGAGTCCAGTGAAGGCTCTGGTCCTTGTTGGAGTGGAGAAAGATTTATGTGGAAGGAGAGGCTTCCCATCCTCTGTTGCAGGTCCTTGAATCCAATGCAAGGAGCACAAGATTTTGAATGTGTTACCAAACATTATTTTCTAAAAAAAACAAAAAACTGTTTTCTGCAGCAGAGAGAGTTTTGACTGAGTTTGTTCTCTAGATTTTACTGAGGGATTTTAAAGGAATCTCGATTGAGCTGAGTCTGCAAAACTAGGTGACCAGCTGCTGGAGGGCGAAGCTTGTGGTAGACATTCTGCACTAGGTGGAAAACTTATCCAGAAAAAGTGTCCCTTCTGGCGTGTACATGCCAATGTATCACATTATTTCAGCAGATCACTTCAATGTTGTTTTGGGGCAAGCTAGACACATAGGATGGGTGGTTTGCTTTTCTCCATTCCTGTGGGTAGTTAAATGGCTAAATGTCTGGTTACCTCATTGGATGTTTGGAATCATGCTTGGGAAAGAAAACTAGATCAGCTCCACACATATTTCATCCTTAAACAGCAAGCATAGGAAGATTTCTAAGGTAACAGTAGGTAATTTAAACATGAGGGGCCAAATGGGGACAGTTTCATTTAGCAGGCTGAGACTGGACTGTAATGGTTGCCATAGTTGTTGCTAGGACAAGAAGTCATCACAGCCACTTGTTGCTATGCTGGAGGTGTGGGAAACTGAAAAGAGACTGAAAGCATTACAACACTCCTTGCAGTGTGATTTCAGGGGAGTAGTTGACAAGGAAAGGCTGACTGGTAAGACTGAGGAAGGGAGTAATCTGAGCCAGTAATCATTAGCTCTTGTGGGAGTTCAGAAAACAGAAGCATCAGCTCAATCAGAGTTCTGTGTCATGGTTCAGAGATAGATGTCATTTGTCTTGAATCAATAGTTAGCCTTGGGGATGGCAGCCATAACTTCTAAACAGAAGATTTCCTTCTCCCAAAGTGGCAGAATAATTCATATTTGTTTCAGAATCAGGAACACAGAAAGCCCTCTCAGGGCCACTTGTTCTTAGCAGGCACACATGCAATCTAGAAGGTGGAACTATCATCATGGTGCCCAACTTCCAGATGAGAATACTGAGGTTAAGGGACTTGAGCAATATCACACAGCTAAGCATGCGAAAAGCCGAGCACAAACTCAGGGTAACAGTCCTCAAGTTGTGTTTTTGCTCCACACCTACTGGTACTGGTGGGTGGTTATGTGGCAAAAATGCTTAGGCAATGGCAAGCAGTATTCAGGCTTAAACTGAAGTAAGTAAGGAAAACCAGTAGAACATTCAGCTATGATCTAAATCAAATCCCTTATGAATTTAATTAGTGAAGATGAAAAATAGATTTGAGGGATTAGGTCTGGTAGCCTGAAGAACTATGGGTGGAGGTTTGTAACATTGTACTGGAGTTGCTCACCAAAACCATCCCCAAGAAAAACAAATGTGAGAAAAAAGGGTTGCCTGAGGAGGCCTTAAAAATAGCTGAGAAAATAAGAGAAGTGAAAGGCAAAGGAGAAAGGGAAAAATATACTCAATGGAATGCAGACTTTTAGAGAATAGCAAGGGGACATAAGAAAGTCTTCATAAGTGAACACTGCAAGAATTAGATGAAAACAATAGAATTGTAAAGAGTATAGATTGCTTCAAGAAAATTGGAGCTACCAGAAGAGCACTTCATGCAAGGATGGGCACAATGAAGGACAGAAAAGTCAAAGACCTAACAGAAGCAGATGAGATTAAGAAGAGGTGGCAAGAATGCACAGAAGAACTGTACAAAAGTGGTCATAATGACCAGGATAGGGATGATGCTTGAGTCACTCATGTAAAGCCAGATATACTGGAGTATGAAGTCAAGTGGGCCATAGGAAGCATCACTACAAACGATGTTAGTAGAGGTGATGGAATTCCAGCTGAGCTATTTAAAAATCCTAAAGAATGAAGCTGTAAAAGTGCTGCATTCAATATTTCAGCAAATTTGGAAAACTCAACAGCGGCCACAGTGCTGGAAAAGGTCACTTTTCATTCCAATCCAAAAAAAAGGCAATTCCAAAGAATGTTCAAACTATCATTCAATTGTGCTCATCTCACTTGCTAGCAAGGTAATGCTCAAAATCCTTCAAGTTAAGCTTCAACACTTCATGAACTGAAAACTTCTAGATGTACAAACTGGTTTGAGGAACCAGAGATCAAATTGCCAAGATCCATTGGATCATAGAGAAAGAAAGGGAATCCCAGAAAATATTTCCGTCTGCTTCACTGACTATGCTAAAGCCTTTCACTGTGTGGACCACAATAAACTGTGGAAAATTCTTAAGGAAAATGAGAGTACCCAATCACCTTACCTGTCTCCTGAAAAGTCTGTATGTAGCTCAAAATGCAACAGTTAGAATCAGACACGGAAGAGCTGAAAGATTTACAGCTGGGAAAGAAGCATGACAAAGTTTATATTCTCACTCCAGTTATTTAACTTATATATAGGATACATCATTTGATATACTGGACTGCATAAATCCCAAGCTGGAAATAAGATTGCTGGGAGAAATATCAACATCCACAGATATGAAGATGACACTGCCCTAATAGCAGAAAGCAAAAAAGAACTAAAGAGCCTCTTGAAGAGGAGAGGAGATGCAAAAACTGACTTAAAACTCAACATTTAAAAAACTATTCACAAAAATATAGTCAACATTCATGGCATCCTGTCGCACCACTTCATGGCATACAGATGAGGGAAAAGTGGAAACATTGGCAGATTTTATTTCCTTGGGCTCCAAAACCATTATGGACCTTGACTGCAGCCACAAAATTAAAAGACACTTGCACCTTGGAAGGAAGAAAGGCTATGAAAAACCTAGACAATGTATTAAAAACCAGAGACTCACTTTGCTACAGAGGTCTGCAGTGTCACAGCTATGATTTTGCCAGTAATCATGTACAGATGTGCGATCTGGACCATAAGAAAGGGTGAATGGCAAAAAATTGAGCTTTTGAACTGTGGTGCTTAAGGAGATTCTTGACAGTCCCTTATACAACAAAGAGATCAAACCAGTCAATCTGAAAGGAAATCAACCTGTGACCCCTGCTGTCTCAGCTGAGTCATCTACTGAGTCCCTCCAGATAGGAAGAATGCTTCCACTGCAAAAGTGCCTAACCATGGCATCTCCAAGCCAATAGTTTGTGGCTCCACCCCTGGAGGAAGCTCAGAAAGGCTGAATTCTCTGCATAGCTTGGGTCTCCCCATACATGTATTGCATGCTCTTCAGCAGCATTGGAGGCCAAGGAAGGGGCATTCTGGGCCCTAGAGAAGGGGGATGACTCAGGGATCCACTGGGGCAAATACTTACCAAGTGGAACTGGAAAGGACAGAGGAGGCATATGTGGCATGAGGTGGTGACTGGGGTGTGGGAACAAGAGGGAACCAACTCTGCATGAAGTACCTCACCCAAAATTCCCTAGAGGAGCCCAGTGATAAGATCATCTGAGATGGGATGAAGAGAGTCTATTTCATTATGCCTTATAATTTCTCTGAATGAGGAGGTGGTAGAGTTGGTGGGTCATCACAAACTGTTCCATGGCCTAGAGTATCGGCCAGTCGCTATCCTTGGGGCTGCCTCTCCCCAGCTTCAGTCATGTAGTTCTGGAAGTAATTGACAATCATGTGTGCTGCTGGGTCAGGGCCAGAGACTATGTGAAGCCAGTCATAAAACCCCATGTCCCTGCCAGGATGGCTGATCTGGGGCTGTATATGTGACCTGAGGTGTGTCATTCATATTACACCCTTGAGCTCTGATATCTGCAAACTTCTTTCCTTACTAGGTGATGCCTTCGGGATTTAAAACCCTAGGGCAGGTAGCTTGGACTCCCTCACTAGGTGTAGAAGCCTTCAGGAAGAAAGTTGCCAAGCTAAGACCATCAAAAAAGAGGAAAGGGAAAGAGGGAAGGTGTGAAAGAATTGATGACTTCTGATTTCTTAGGTCCAATCACTGAGATCTTTGTATTTGTTCTGATGCTTCTGTCCTCGATTCCCAGAATCATTTCAATGAGTCTCCCTTTTCCTTGAAGCCAGTTGGAGAAGGGCTCCTCTCCATTTTGATTCAGACCTGGTTCTAGATCCTTCACTCCCAGACACAAACAGAGGCAACCATTTGTATCCACACCATTAAGAGTGAAACCCTTTATTCTTTACTGAGAATAGGGTGTACAGACCACCAAATACAGTTTACCAGCATCCTGGAAAGCAGTGCCCAAAGTGTGAGTAAGTGTGTGTTAGGAGTGGCCTTACTGATAACTGAACCACTCCAAGCATTTACACTGCCCGTGCCAGGCCAATCCTGTCATTTCCTCGATCAAAGACCGAGAAATACACCCTCAGGAAGACGTCACCCAGCATCCAGGTCTCTCCAGATGTGCTCACAGTGTTCTCTTTTAAGGTGGTATAGCAGCGGCCTCTAGAATCCTGGGGGAATCAGAGACACACACCAGTCAGCATGAGCCCTTACAGGTGACTTCCCCCAATATCCAGACCCAGCACAATTCTTTGCTTTATTTCCCTCTTTTGGTAAGTATCAAGGGGTTTTCTCAGCAGCAGGGGATATGAGAGTTCATCCAAAACCAAAGAGGCTGAAGACATGTTGTCATGAGGAAGGGTGTGGTGGGTGGAGGACTGGGAGATGGGGAAACAGAGGAATGAAAAACAACAAAGTCCTACTGTAGAGCACAAGGAACTATATTCAATATTCAGTGATAAGCCACATGAAAAAGAATAAGAAAAAATATATTTTTATGTGTATAGCTGAGTCACATTGCTGTGCAGGAAAACTTAATGCAACACTGAAGAGTAGCCACACTTCAATATAATTATTTAGAAAAGAACAAGTGTGTCCATAGCTCTCCTCACTCCCTGTTTCTTTTCTTCTGGCTCCTGCTCTTTGTTTTCTCTGCAGAGAATGCTGTTTATCCTCCTGCATCCGTATAATCCATACTTTATTAAAAAAAACTTTATTTTGTGTTGGAGTATAGCTGATTAGCAATATTCTGAGTTTCAGGTGGACAGTAAAGGGACTCACCGTATGTATCCGGATATCCTGGACCCAAAGACACCCCTCCCATCCAGGCTGTCCTATAACTGAGTGGAGTTCCTTGTGCTACACAACAACTCGTTGTTGGTTATCCATCTTAAATAGAGCAGTGCCCACAACACTTTTTGAAGACTTAACTCAGGAACACTGAGAAGCTGCCTTCAGCTCACACTCACCCTCTTTGGTCACTCCAGGCTTGGGTGAGTAAAGTACTCTGGTTACCCATCCCCACTGGTCAGTCTGTAGCCCGCATCAACCATAGTAAGTGCCCAGGGCCCCAGTGCAGACCACCTAGAGATGCCATTTGCATGGAATCCAGTGCAGTTTTGCCCAGCACCAAGCAACCCTCCATATGGCTCAATAAGTCTGTGGTTTTAAAATTCCTGAAATTCCCTCTCTTCCTAACAAAGCTTTCTTTGAGCCCATCAGCCTGCTCTGAACTCTCACAGGGAGCTGACATGAAGCCTCCACCTGGTGCCGGGCCTGAGTAGTCACTGTGCACCCTTTATTCACCTTAGTATCCAACATCACACAGAGGGGTCGGGTACCCTAACTCACAAAAGAGGCACCTGGCCAGAGCAAGGGGAAGATACAGCCGAGAACTAGGCTGACCGTGTAATTTATCATCCAAACCAGGAAAACTGTGAGAAGGGAAGGGAGAGTGGTAACTTATGCTGGGAAATCACACTGGGACTGTCCCCAGCCATTCTCCTTGTAACATGGCCTATTTCAGGGACTGCTAGAGCTGAATTTCATGTTCTTGCACCTAAGAGTTCAGATTGAATTGAAGCTCTTGTTACTGTGGACCTAGTGTTCCCCTCTCCCTGACTCCCACCATGCCAGCATGGTATGGCGTCTCCACATTTATTTCTGGAAGACCAGTGTCCCACATGGCCCTTTACTCTCAAGTGATTGGATTTGTGGGAGGCACTGGCCCAGCCACAGGGTTCTGCAGCATCTGCAATGGTGTGACATGGCCTCCAGAGGGCGCCCTCCTCCCAGCAGCACCCCAAGGGTTCCTGCAAGCTCCAGTTTGATAACCAACTCACAGTATTGTCCCCTCACCTTGAGGACGTAGGCTGGACCTGGCACTGGGTAGTTGATGCCATTGATGGTGAAGATAATAGAAGGCAGGGTATTGACCGCAGAACATGAAACGTAGTACTGTTAGAGAGAGAGGGTGAGAGGTTGGCCCTGGAGATCCATGTTGTGTGTGGAGACTGGGAGTGACCCTGGGGCATGACCCTTCACCTTGGAACCCCGTGGCGTGGCACCAATGAGCTTCTGTATGTTATTGACCAGTGTACGTGGGCCTTCAATCATTGCTGTCCCGGTGTCAACAATGGCCTTGCAGCCGTCAGAACAAGCAATAACCTCCCTTCTCATGGAGATGCTGAGAGACAATGGAAGAAAACGGGCATCAAGGTCACTCTGAGTCTCCCCAGAGTTGCCCCTTCCTGACTGTTTCCTAAACAGTGCTTCGTCTTTTGCCCTCATTTCCTTTGCTCTCAACACAGCACCTTTTCTGACATCCTCGAATGAAGTACTTGAATACACCAGGATCTTTTGTACCTTGACACAAGCTGATCTTTCTTCCCAGAAGACTCCACTCCACTTTGACTAGCAAATTTCTTCTCATCTTCCAGATTCCACCTTAATTGTATTGTTTTTGGGAAGTCTTTCCCCCGGTGTTTATCAGTCTCTTGTCTTGGTCACTCTCTGTAGACCCTTCCTCATGTCTGCTGCTGCTGCTGCTGCTAACTCACTTCAGTAGTGTCCGACTCTGTGCAACCTCATAGAGGGCAGCCCACCAGGCTCCTCTGTCCCTGGGATTTTCCAGGCAAGAGTACTGGAGTGGGTTGCAATTGCCTTCTCCTCCTCATGTCTAGCATGTACCAGTCACTATTCACTATGTGGGCGAGTCACTTCATGTACATCTGCCTTCTTAGATGTGAGGGTGAGTTTTATTCTCCTTGCCTCCCTAAAGTGCCTGGCACACAGTGGATGCCCAATGCCTGTCTGTTCAATGAGAGAATGAAGACTGAAAAAACAATAATAAACCTCCAGAGAGCTGTATCTGGTGGGAAACAGATAATGGGTCACACAGATTGAAGATGGAGATTCGCAGGGGCAGCAGATTCTCATAGAATGAGGAGAGGTGGGCTCCTCTGGGAGAGGGTGTCTCCCAGCACTGCTCCTACAACCAGCTCAGACCCTGAGACCCTGGCCAGGAAATACATGACTAGCCCACAGAAACTGCAAAGGATAAGTCAGCTTTTGTCTGAGGGTATAACACAGAATCCTGTCAATTATGCCTCTTGTCCTCAGGTCACTCCTGGATCCCACCTTCCTGATTCTCTATTATAGCCCCTGTCCCACTGTGTGCCCAAGAACGTGGGGTGTCTTTTTTATTAGTTGCTTTCATGTTTTAAGACTGCAGCCAACACCTCTCCACTGCTAAGTAGCTGCTCCCAAAGAAGACCAGTTTTCCCCGTTATCTCAGGACTGTCCCTGTTTTAAAATGACATTAATCTGTACTGAGAACTTCCTATGTCCTATGTAGCCCTAGAGAGTTGGTCATATTATCATAACTGGCTTATCATATCAGGCTGGAGAAATTCTCCCTGATCCTCTGTTCAGCACACTGTAGAGCCCTCTAACCATGCTCCCCACCTCAAAGGGCAGTGGGTACTGCACTCTCCCAGGGGCACAGACCTGTCTTGACCCTTTCAGGACCCTGGTCAGAGCCTTGCTCAGAAGGCCTGGGGATTATGAACCCATGGGTTGTTTGTGTATCTATGTGCTTGTGTGTTTGTACGTGTCCTGTGTGTGCTTGTGTGTCTCTGACTAGCTATGCCTGTTTTTATGTGTCTCTGTGTATATTTATATGTGTCTGCTTGTGTGTTTCCATGTGTCTGTGTGTCTGTGTTTTTGTGGGTGGTGTATATGTCTGTGTGACTGTGTGTCTGAGAATGCATTTGTGTGTGTCTGACTGTGTCCATGAAAATTAGTGGGAGCATCGCTTGGGCTGATCCACAGAGGGAGAGGCTTACCGATCCATGTGTACACTCCAGTCACCCGCTTGGATCAATGGTACCCAGTTGAGCTCTCCCTCGTAGTAGCGTTGGTCCACCCCACCAAACATCACCACACTGCCCTCCTGCTTGTGTCTGTAGAGACAAGTGGTGGGGGGGGATCCTTGGGAGACAGTAACAGCAGCACTGTCTGAGAGCTGTGCTTGTCCACCCATCAAGGCCCTAATAAGGTCCGCATGTACAGATGCAGAAATAGTGTCCTGGAGCGATTGAGATCCAGAGTGAGGTCTGTTACTGGCTAATGAGTGGCACAGAGGAGGTTAGAAGCTGAATCACTTGACTGAGCTCCACCCACTATGTCTTCTGAAGACGCCCAGGACCCCTAGTGACCTGAGTGCTCAGACACCCTCAGAGGACAGGGTGCTGAAGCGTTTGGCTTTCCCCTTGTCCACCTTGTCATTTTTCAGGAAAATAAAGGCCTGGGAGTTCTAAGGGTGTGGGTTCAGGTCACCCAGAGTTGGCTCCACTGGCCTGTGACGTCTACTGTTTAAAGGGCCCCACACTCAGAAGGGACCCCACCTCTGCTCTCCCTGTCTTGAAATGTCTAATATTTTTTGAACAAGGGATCTCACACTTTTGTGTCCCACACTTTTGTTTCTCACTGGCTCCTACAAATTGGGTAGCTGGTCCTGGGCTCCTGGAATGCTAATGAGGAAGGAAAGATATCCACCACCCTTCTCCTTCCTTGCTTATCAAATTCATAAGCAAATCATATTGCCTTTTCCTTCAACTTGTTTCCTGTTGCTTTCCATTAGCCTTCCTACTCACTCACTCCCCTAGACCATGTTATTTGTCTTGAGCCCAGGAGTAGAGTTGTGTTCCAATAAAATTTTATTTATAAAAGCCAGGGGTGAAGCCAGTTGGGCCCTGGGGCCATAGTTATCTGTGTTAAATTATCTCTCAGGATACTTCTTTATCAAGTGTTCTATAATTTTCATGAAACTGAAAGCATCTTATAGCTAATTTGGAGAAAGGGATTGTCCATCTCAGACTTACTTGTTCAAGTAGAAGGCAAAAACAGGCTCAGAAATGGCACCTTGATTCTTCAGGTTGTCAAAGATGGGGATGGGTTCACCTATGTTTGGGTAGTTCAAGCCCAAGATGCCATCAAAAGGTGTGCCCTCAAACCCATATTCCACCCGGCTTAGACCAAACAGCTGATCAGTGCTTACAAGGTCACCAATCTGTGGGAGAGAAGAGTGTTGCCACTTACAGATACGTGAAGTGGGGCCAGGACTGGGCAGGGGTGCATTGCCATTAGATCCTCAGAGAAGAATTGGGGCTGGGCTCTGTCCTTGGTGGCCCACAGACGGTTAGATCAAGCTGGGAGGGAAATTTCGGTTCCATTTGAGAGATGCTGTGAATTTTAAAATATCTGCCCCTCTGAAAAACAACACCTAAGTGAGTCAAATTGGCCTCGTGGCTTCTGTACAGGTGGTGCGACCAAGAGTCAAGCCAGGTCCCACTGGTGCCACTTTATGGACAAAACAATCGAGAGCAAGATAGCCTACTCTTTGGCATCACTGTGACCTAATGACAGGAATGGACTGCATTTTCCATAATGAACTCTGGATTCTGCATCTGTCCAGGAAGACAGAAGCCAAAACACAATCTGGCTTGTAGGGTTCTATGAAATTACTGCCTTGGAAATTCACTTTTAGGGATATGTGTATATTTCAGTGAGTGCATATGAGAGAGAAAGAGAGAGAAGGGGACAACTCAAGTATTTTGGGGGAGGCAGGCTGTAGGTTTATTAGACTCTCAAGGGTCCCCTAGAGTGAGAAATCATTTATCAGGCCCCTTGACTTCTCAGGCCTCCAGTTTCCCACTCTGGATACCTGAAGCCCTTGACTGTCCCCAGGGTCCAGAGATCAGTTTTATCCTGTCTCCAAACACCCCACAGCAACTTCAGTCCTGAAAAGCCAGCTTAACTCCACCATTTACCACATGTGTGCCCTCAGCAAGGCCCTTGCTGTCGGCACCTCAGTTTCCTCATATGTCTCATGAGCTAATCAGAGTAACTGCTGTGTGGGGTCATTGCAGGATTAAACCAGTTATTACCTGAAAGTGCCTGGAATAGTCTGTGAATATAAAAGTAGGCACTTTTATCCCTTCTTCTCGCTCCCAGCAAAATGAACCTTGAAATGCTCATGGGCAGAGGAGCTGCAAGTCCAAACCTCAAGCCACTCTCTGGGTTAGCTAACTTGTTTGCTCATGTGTCACCATGGGCCCTGTCTCCATAGAGACATGACCCTGTGGATAAGATGGCCAATATCTATGGGATTTAGAGTAGGAAGGGTCCTGTCAGATGGTCCTGCATCTGTTTTGCAATCACTGGTCACTCCCTAGCCAGTCCTGACTCAACATTTGTTACACTGTTACCCGAACTGTGTCACGAACAACAATTCCTTTAATTCTCCCAGATCCGTAGATGATCCACCAGGTCTTATTGGTAAGCTGGAAGGTGGAAGACTGAAGATGTCTGAACCTAACACGTGTAGCTGCAGATACAAGAGATGAGTGTCATCAGGTGCCAAGTGTGGAAACAGGGTGGCAGGGCAGGTGAAAGATGGTCTGGGTAGGGGGTGTCTGTACTCACAACAGTTTGAGCTCTTGCAAAAGACAGAGGGCACCCACAAAAAAGATGAGCCTGTGTCAAAGAGGACCTGGAATTCCTGAGGGGGTGTTCCAATGGTGATGTTTCCCACATAGAGTATCTACAGGGAGAAGGAGGGAGTGGGTTAGTGCAGAACAGGCTACCCTCTATTCCCACACTGCTGTCTCCCTCTGGGTGTCACATATCTTTTGAGAGCACTTTCTAACCACCGTGCAGCTCACAGACTTTGGTCACAGACATATCTGCATTTGATATGTTTTTCCTGTGCTACATTGTATGCAGGATATTGATTCTATCACCAGGCGTTGAAGTGGTACCTCCTGCATGGGAAGCCCAGAGGCATAACCACTGGACCTCCAGGACAACTGGACACCCAGGGAAGTCATGATGCCTTCATTTGAGAAGCTCTGTAGTTTCTTCAAACCCAGGCTTAGCACCGGCTTCTCCAGGAGGTCCTTCTTGATCAACCCCACCCACTTCCTCTAAACTCAGACCACACCCAATCAACAGCACACAGTTGACCCTTTCATTTGACATATATTTACTCTTTGCCTATCTCTCAGGGTGGCATGGGCATTTTTGAAGACATCTTGAACAAAAAATAAGCCATTTTTTAAATCTAAAAACAGAAATCAAAATTATTCTTATGGCCATACCCAGAATATAGGTTCAGTAACTTTTTACTGCTGTGGTTCTTGCATCTGTGGAAACTGAATTCCTCTACCTGGGGATTCACAATTGCTTTGCAGATGGTTCTACATTTTGAAAGTGATGGTTCACTCTTCATCTGTAACTGAGTGGCTCACTTAGTTCCGAAGGAACGATCACCCTCAAACTAATGACACATCTTTGACACAGAAATGGATGTTTACTTGCCACCTGGTAGTTGCCGGGCCCAGTCACAAAGACCAACAGTTGAGGATGAGAGTGTGCTCTCCTCTGGGTGGGGTCCCTCTTTTCCAGTGTCTCTGCCTCCTGCAGGAACCCCAACCCCATCATTCCACCTGGCACCTCCAGATGAGCCCCAGTGCTAGGCTAGAGTACCAGGAGGCACTGTGGAGCACCATCCTCCCAAAATACTCACATCCCTGAAGTTCCTCAGTGGGTGAGTAGTTAGATTTGAGCCACGAAAAGAAATCTGGGACCGTCTGTAAGGACCTTCCTTCAGGAAATTGTTCAGCATGTTGTTTCCACTGACGGTATTTCTCATGGTCTTCACTCTCCTTAGAGGTATTCTTTCACCAAGCATTTGACAAAGAAGAAGATGCTAGAATTAGCTGTCAGTGTTAAGGCATAACTGTCGTTGTAATGGCCTTATGTGTTTTCTAACCATTTTTATGAGGCACATTATTATCAGAATTTTATGCATATGCCATGGCAAATACATAGACTTCAATACAGGTTCTGTTCTGCAATCTTGGGTAAGATATATGACAATGTGTTGTCTCAATCTCCCCTTTGGTAAAATGGTGGAATGTAACAATACAAACCCTCCAAATAGAATATCTTGGGGATAAGTGAAGTGAGGCATATAAGGTACCTGATAAATAGGAAGTCTTAACAATTACAGCCATTAACATTGCTGTTGTCATCCACTCATTCCTTCTCATAGAACCTCAAGGAAGGAGGTAGAAGAGGGACTCTTATCCTCTTTTACAAGGGAGCAATTTGAAATGCAAGAGGTTTCTGAGTTGGATGTGGTCACACTGCTTGTCCAATATAAAAGTGTAAAACAGTGTATCTTTCTCCAAGTTGAAAGAGAAGAGACAGTTGAAAGAAGAATCCAAGATATAGGGAACAAGTAAGGGAAATTCAGAGGCTTGAGAAGGAAGGATGAGTCAAACGAAAAATTAAAAGAAAACAACAGAAAGAGAAACACACTCCCAGTGACTTCCAAAGAGATGGAGAGATAAATGACAGTGATACAGAGATGCAGACATAGACTAGGAAAAAAGAGGACATGTTGAAAAAAATGTAGAAAAGTGGTATTCCACAGTACCACATTGACATCTGCATAGACCGTGCAACTGACTGGACCCCAAGATTTGTGCAACCCAAATATAAACCAAGACCTTGGGATCCACAGTTCCTATAGCAAGTTACTTATCCTTAATAAAGAGTTGAACTTTAAGACTCTTAGGGAAATATTTCATTACCTTCTAAATATGATGGGTGGAAGAATAATCATATGAAAATAAAAATCCGAGAAAAGAATATGATGTGGCTTACAGTCCCCATACTTACTTGACTATGCACTCTGAGAAGGCCACCAGCCCGAGGAGCACAAGCCACTTCATGTTTCTTTCCTGGCTCCAAGTACTCAGGGAACTTTGGGTTTGTAGCATGTAGTGGTGACTGGGAGCCCCTAGTTATATATGCTCTGACCTACCCTAGTTTTCCCCTTTAGGCCACTAAAAGATCTGAAGAAAACACAAAGGTCTCAATAAAATCTTTACCTTCATCACTGTCCTTGGCAAGTGGTCTTTGAAGCTTTTCAGAATGCACAGAATTGAACTGTAATCTCTTCTTTGAAGCTTGGCTGGAAAATCAAACTGACCTGCATGGACATCTAAGAAGATGGAGAACCTTGCCTACTTGGAGAAAAAACTGATAAAAAAATCATGAAAATTGATACTAGGGGCGATGCTCAACACTCGTTGTTTCATGTCATCTTCCTAGCCACTTCATGAGATATGCATTGCTGTCTTCGTCGGAGAGGAGATTGCTAGGAGGATAAGTTGTCAAATGACAAAGTGAAGGCTTCAGGGACAGCCCAGGGACATACAACTGGCTTTAGGTAATGGGTCAAATGGCAGACATCAAAGGCACCTATGATGCCAGTCTGCATCAAAGATTTAGGGCAGAGCAGTACTTCAGTTGCATGGTTTCAATATTGGAAGAAATGTCATATGCATCCACAAGATATTTTTTATCATCCAACAACCGTACAAGGAAGAACTGTGTGCTAGGTTGTGGATTAAAGGCTTCAAAGTCAAAGTTGATCAAGACAAAAATAGTCTTTATCTCAAGAGGGCTAAAAGTCTAGATCTCACAAATTCATGGCCCCAGGAGGCAGGAGATATGATACTAGGACTAGGTGGCCATGTTGGAATCTGGGCAGCACAGGCCTTACCACTGGGTGCAGCTTTGCCTCCACTTCAACCTTGCTGGAAAGCAGGCCAGTTGGCCATGTTTTCAAGAGAATCAGAAGTTTGGATATTTATGTACAATCCACTGATTTTAATGTTAGAAACTAATACTTTTCCCAGAAAAAAAACAGTGGGAATGAAATCTCCACAGCAATATGCTGGAATCAGCCCTCAGTCTTTGCAGGTTTTTGTTTCTGGCCTAGAGTTGGGAGTGCGGTAGGGACAGAAAAGAATTTAATTCATGTTGGTTGATTTTTAAAGAGACTGAATGCATAGTAAACATGCTGACTCATTGGAAAAGATCCTAATA
This sequence comes from Cephalophus harveyi, assembly GCA_006410635.1. Classification (NCBI taxonomy): domain Eukaryota; kingdom Metazoa; phylum Chordata; class Mammalia; order Artiodactyla; family Bovidae; genus Cephalophus; species Cephalophus harveyi. The sequence goes on along the minus strand of SJYT01055681.1, from coordinate 18,901 downwards.
TTAGGAAAGATTGAAGTCATGAAGAGAAGCAGAAGACAGAGGATGAGATGGGTGGATGGCATCACCAAGTCAATGGACATGAGGTTCAGCAAGCTCTGGGAGTTGGTGATGGATAGAGAAGCCTGGCATGGTGCAGTCTATTGCATTGCAAAGAGATGGACACAACTAAAAGACTGAACTGAACTAAACAAATTGAGAACAAAGACTAATTAATCTAATTGAATCAAGTTGCTGACTAGCTACCTATAACAACACATTACTTAAGTGGCTTTAAAATTCAGACTTATGACTATACATACAGAGTGGAATATCTTCTAAGGAAATCCCTTAAATCTATTTCTCACTTCCACTGTATAGTCATAAGGGATTTGATTTAGGTCATACCTGAATGATCTAGTGCTTTTCTCCACTTTCTTAAATTTCAGTCTGAATTTGGTAATAAGGTGTTCATGATCTGAGCCACCGTCAGCTCCCAGTCTTGTTTTTGCTGACTGTATAGAGCTTCTCCATCCTTGGCTGCAAAGAATATAATCAATCTTATTTTGGTTCCAACCATCTGGTGATATCCATGTGCAGAGTCTTCTATTTTGTTGCTCGGAGAGGGTGCTTGCTATGACCAGTGCGTTCTCTTGGTAGAACTCTATTAACCTTTGCCCTGCTTCATTCTGTACTCTAAGGCCAAATTGACGTGTTACTCCTGGTGTTTCTTGACTCCTACTTTGGCATTCCAGTCACCTATAATGAAAATGACATCTTTTGGGGGTGTTAGTTCTAGAAGGTCTTGTAAGTCTTCATAGAACTGTTCAACTTCAGCTTTTTCAGCATTACTTTCAGGGCATAGACTTGGATTATCGTGATATTGAATGGTTTGCCTTGGAAACGAACAAAGATCATACTGTCATTTTTGAGATTGCATCCAAGTACTGCATTTTTGGTTTCAGTCTGTCTGCCCTCTGATGCCCTCTCTCAGTCCCTACCATCTTACTTGGGTTTCTCTTACCTTGGACGTGGAGTATCTCTTCACGGCTGCGCCAGCAAAGCGCAGCCATTGCTCCTTACCTTGAAAGTAGGGTAGCTCCTCTCAGCTGCTGCCCCTGATTTGGATGTGGGGAAGTTCCTCTCTGCCACGCTTCGGCACTGACTTGGCAGCCGCCATGCATCTGCACTGCCATTGCAGCTGAGGCGAGCAATAATTCAACAACTTATTGCTCCTCACACTGTTTCTGTTATTGTGACAGAATTGTATGTATGTTAACAGTTACAAGCAAGACAATAATTAAAGCTAATGTTCTGAAGTAAGCCTTTCAGTGGCTAGAAAAAGAGGTTCACACATAATATATAGAAGTTTACTTCAAACCCTGCTGTCTTAAATCTCGAACTGAAAGTATAAATTTGTACCAACTAATCATATTCCTTTTTATTTAAATTTTTAAAGAAAATGTACACTTCCTCCTTCGACCACTGTAAAGCCTAGAAGTAGTGACAACTTGATAACAGTGACTATTCTGAGGTCTAGCTTGTAGCTTCTAACTACATTTCCCATCAGATGATCTTAAANAACTGAAAGTATAAATTTGTACCAACTAATCATATTCCTTTTTATTTAAATTTTTAAAGAAAATGTACACTTCCTCCTTCGACCACTGTAAAGCCTAGAAGTAGTGACAACTTGATAACAGTGACTATTCTGAGGTCTAGCTTGTAGCTTCTAACTACATTTCCCATCAGATGATCTTAAAGAGATGGCTGATTTCAGGACTGGGTAAAGAAATGCACAAAATGATCTTGGGAATCCTGAAGGACCAGAAAGCTGAGGGACTTCAAACACCAATAGGGACTGGGGAAAAAGTTTAGGAATCCAAATAAAAAGGTTAAACACCTACCAGCTTTTGTGCAGAATGATGTTTCTGCTTCTCAGCATACTATTTATGTTTGTCATAGCTTTCTTGCCAAGAAGCAAATGTCTTCTGATTTCATGACTGCAGGCACCATCCACAGTCGTTTTAGAGGCTAAGATGAAGAAATCTGTGACTGCTTCTACATTTTCTCCTTCTATTTGCCATGAAGGATGGGGATGGATCCCATGATCTTAGTTTTTTAATATCTAATTTTAAGCTGGCCAAATGTGTCCAAATGTTAATAGGTAACATCTAATTTGTCACTGTGATAGACTGCTAGGGAACCAAGTCACCATTCTGGGCACTGAGAAAGGAAAATAATCATCAATGTTTATGCTATTTTTGTTTCTATTAAGCATAGGTTATATAACTACAAACAGTTCCAGGAAAACAAGCTAGACTGTCCCTTCTGGGGGTGATGAGAGAGTGACAGGGAGCAGCTATAATACAGATAAAACCTCATTCACTGGCCTGCAGCTCACCTCCTGCTGTGAAGGTCTGGTTCTTAATAGACCAAGGACTGGTACTGGTCCTGACCCACTGTGCTGGTATTGTGGACTCCTGCTCTAAAACCAATAGTGGGGCATTCTGTAAGACAAGCCACCTTGCTTCCTCTCCATTTCTGAACAAATAAATGGCATTAAAATTGGAAGAGGAACACTTATTTAATCCGAAAGGAGAACAACCAAGTGCAACATAGGACTACATTCTTTCAATAAACTGTGAAAAGACATCTGCTTTTTGAGAATCAGGGAAATTTGCACATGGACTGGATATAAAATATTCACCTTGGAGGGAACCAAAGAGCCTTTTTTTCATATCTTATCATTCTACCCAAAATACTCATTATGTACATTTGGTGAAATACTATATCTTGTACCTAAAATACTTAAGGAAAAATGAATAAGGAGTGAAAAGAGAATGAAATGATGGTCTGTCTTGATTAAAAAATAGATAGCTGCTATGCTATGCATAGCTGCTGTGGATTAAATTGTGTCCACCCTTGATTCCCAATGTGATGGTATTAGGAAGTAGGGCCTTTGGGAGGTACCCAGGTTGACACAGGGCTTTGATGGTGGTCCCTCATGATGGGATTAGCCTCTCCCTCTTTTTCTCTCTTATTCTCCCTCTTCTTCCTTTCCTTCAACCACCACATGTGAGAACATAGCAAGAAGAGAAAGACTGATGCAAGTCAATAATGTCTTCGCTGGGAACTCAATTGGCCACCACCTTGATGTTGCATAGTCTCCAGTCTATGACAACCAGTGGGACTAAGAGGTTAGTTTTGTTGTTATTGATGCCAAATGATGAAATATAGGGTTCATGGTGCTTTTCTTTTTTATATTTGTCATGTTTGAAATTGTTTTGCAGTAATAAGTTTATAGAAAGTCCATTTTGAAGTTTCTGTCTTAGTGATACCCTGAGGATCACAAGATAACAGATTCAGGCAGGTTCCCAATAAATGAGTGGTTGGAAGACTATATACTCCTTACTCCAACTCATCTCTTGTCATCTGAAAACTGTCCCCTACACCTGACACCCTTATCATGCCCTTTCCCCATCTGCATCTCCATTCCTCTGTTAAGCTGAGTCATCTAGCTGGAGATGTTGATGATTCAGGACAGGGTCTGGAAGTAGAAGGAATATAGACAGTTTTAGAAAGAATGAACTGGGAAAACCCGTCTTGGTTTACCCTTCTTTAGTGCCATCTGCAGGTGAAGGATTGGGACTGGATAGGGATGGAGCCACAAGTAGGACTACCTAGATATCTACAAGTGAAGGGAATAGGAATTCAGATCCCAGTAATGAGGAGGTGGGCAGCTTGCCCAGGACCCAGGAGGGAAGGAAGAAGCACTGGGAAAAGAATAGTGCCTACCTGAGTTCCAGAACTTCTTGAGTCTTCTGATTAAACTTGGAGGTCACCTCCTTCCTGCTGGAATTGCTGTGGCAGATGTGGAGGGGAGAGAGCTGTACTGACTGCTAATGAGTCACAGGGAGAGGGACAGTCCCTGCCAGTTCAGTTCAGTTCAGTCGCTCAGTCATGTCCGACTCTTTGTGACCCCATAAATCGCAGCATGCCAGGCCTCCCTGTCCATCACCATCTCCTGGAGTTCACTCAGACTCACGTCCATCGAGTCAGTTATGCCATGCAGCCATCTCATCCTCGGTCGTCTCCTTCTCCTCCTGCCCCCAATCCCTCCCAACATCAGAGTCTTTTCCAATGAGTCAGCTCTTTGCATGAGATGGCCAAAGTACTGGAGCTTCAGCTTTGACATCATTCATTCCAAAGAAATCCCAGGGCTGATCTCCTTCAGAATGGACTGGTTGGATCTCCCTGCAGACCAAGGGACTCTCAAGAGTCTTCTCCAGCATCACAGTTCAAAAACATCAATTCTTCAGTGCTCAGCCTTCTTCACAGTCCAACTCTCACATCCATACATGACCACAGGAAAAACCATAGCCTTGACTAGACCAACCTTAGTCGGCAAAGTAATGTCTCTGCTTTTGAATATACTATCTAGGTTGGTCATAACTTTTCTTCCAAGGAGAAAGCGTCTCTTCAGTTCATGGCTGCAGTCACCATCTGCAGTGATTTTGGAGCCCCCAAAAATAAAGTCTGACACTGTTTCCACTGTTTCCCCATTAGCCTTTCCCATTCTGTTCTTTTCCTCTATTTTTTTGCACTGATTGCTGAAGAAGGCTTTCTTATCTCTTCTTGCTATTCTTTGGAACTCTGCATTCAGATGCTTATATCTTTCCTTTTCTCCTTTGCTTTTCACCTCTCTTCTTTTCACAGCTATTTGTAAGGCCTCCCCAGAAGGCCATTTTTGCATTTCTTTTCCATGGGAATGATCTTGATCCCTGTCTCCCGTACAATGTCATAAACCTCAGTCCATAGTTCATCAGGCACCTATATATCAGATCTAGGCCCTTAAATCTATTCCTCACTTCCACTGTATAATCATAAAGGATTTGATTTAGGTCATACCTGAATGGTCTAGTGGTTTTCCCTACTTTCTTCAATTTCAGTCTGAATTTGGCAATAAGGAATTTATGATCTGAGCCACAGTCAGCTCCTGGTCTTGTTTTTGTTGAGTATATAGAGCTTCTCACTCTTTGGCTGCAAAGAATATAATCAAAGAATATAAATCAACCTGATTTCAGTGTTTCAGTGTTGACCATCTGATGATGTCCATGCAGTTGATTCCAGTCTAACTGCAGGTATCATCCCAAGCAAAAGAGCAAATGGCAGGTCATCCAAAAGATGACCTACTTTAAATAGTATTTAAAATATACAAAATTTGGCTAAGGTTTCTGGCATATCTAGTTCCCAGAGTTTTTTAGGAGAGATGATTCATCAGCCTAATTTGGGTTTCTGCTGAGGAATCTTCAAGCTTCCCCATTGGTAACTTCTGACTTATACCTACCTGATCTCATCCCACAGAACCCAAATGATAGTAAGTTCCAGTGGGCAAAGCCTCTAAGGTTCTCGGTGTTACAGCAGCTGTGTGCCAAGTGGTCTACCACTCCCAGTCCTGAAACCAGGACCCATGAACATCACCAGACAGTTACAGCCCCCTCCCCACCAGAGGCAGCATCAGAATCCTCAGCAACAGGCACCTCTGAGCTACTTGTCCACTGACTGGCATTGAGCCTCAGTCTGGAACAAGTGTTCTAGAACAAGTCCAGTCTCCCTCATTCAAGAGATAGGAAACTGAACCCTGGGGTGTATGACTCACCTTAAGGCTGCAGGTAAGTTAGTGAAGACTTGGGACCCAGGAACTCTGGTTCCCAGGCTAGAAGACTTCCAGGAAGTTAAAGATGAGAGAAAGCTCAATTGCACCTGCTGCTGGGTAGCTCTCAGATGTCTGCAAGCACCAGAGTGGAAATTTCTTTCCCATTGCCACTCAAGTCTGGGTCTGATTTTATCAGCAGACCTGCCTCCGTGTAGCTGCAGGAAAGCAATATGCAGGGCTGTTTCTTCTGGGTTCCAGAGTGGAAGAGCCCCAGCTGTAATGACCCTAGAAGGCAGTCATGCAGGTGGTGACTGACACACTCCCAACTCAGATCCCCAGAGCTCCTGCTTATCTTTCACACAAGAGAGACCCTTGGCTGACTGGGTAACATGAACCTGCATTCACAGCAAGAAGCATTCTCTTCTCAGCCTTCTAACAACTTAGATATATGCCTTATGTTTCCTCATAGAACCACTGTCTGAGCGAGTTCAGTGCCTGAGACTTACCTGGATTCATGGGATGTGTTCCCTCTTTGATGCACCAAATAGACGTTGAAGATTCAAAGGCCTTGAGAGAATTACAATCATCATCATATTTTGTAGGTATTTTGCTTTATGAATCTGATTGGAGAAAAAGAACAGAAATACAGGACAAGGCTGGGCATCTCCGGGTCCCAACTGACTGTGAGTTGAGTTCCAGCCACCAGGCTTAACAGTCAAGTGCTGATGTTATTCACAAGCCACCTTTCAAGAAGTAATAGAGGAAAGAGCTTTTGGTCAGAGAGCAGTATGGTCAAAAGGCCTTGGGAATCACACGGGGCAAGATGAAACAAGAGTCATTACTTGTTTCTTTACTCTATCAGTTCCTTGACGTTTCTACCCCTGAAAACAAGTACATGGAGATAGTCAGAGGCATTGGTGGTGCCCCTGGCACCTGATGCTTCTGGTAATAACCAGTTTGAGGACACATCCCTGAATCCAGAGCATATTCAGTCTCATGAAAGCCCCAGGTCCTCCCTTCTTGAGAAGGTTGATATGCCTCATTGCTGCTAACTCACAACTGAAGCATGGGATGAGGTCATGGTGGTTGACCTGTAGGCCAAGTTCCAAGCATGGAAAGATGGATGGCAGTGGAAGTGTAGCCATTTATTAAGCTTGGTTACCTTGGTCCTTAGCAAGGGCTACTTTCCACATCTACAATGTTTTTCTCCCAAATTTTTGCATGGCCAGGTCCTTTTCAACATTTAGCATCATCTGAAATGAGTCTCTCTCAGGCTTGCTTTCCCTGGCTACTGCACTCTCACAAGCACAGACCCTGATCCAAAAAGTGCCTAGACACTTCGCTCCATCAAAACAATAATTACAGTTACCAAAGTGGAAATGTGGGAGAGGGATAAATTGAGAGTTTGAAATTAATATATGTATACTACTTTACTTAGTAGATAATCAACAAAGACCTTCTGTACAGCACAGGAATTCTGCTCAATAGTCTGTAATATCCTGTATGGGAACAGAATCTAAGAAACAATGGGTACATGTGTATGTATAAGGAAATTAATTTCCCACACAACTAATATTAATACAGTGTTGTAAATCAACTACACTCCTATATAAATTAAAACCTGATTTTTTTTTAATGCTTACATGTAGAGACCCATGGAGTTCTTTAGACTCGCAGGATTTCAGACATGATGTTGGAGATGACAGATTGGGTATGGAAATCTAGACCTTATCTGAGGTTGCATTTTCCTGAGGTTGGTGTCTTTTGCTTCTAGTGTCACCTTTGATTTGTCTTTGGAGGATCTAATACAAGGGCTTGGAGACACCAGCTGGGTGTTAGTTGAAGGATGAAAGCGAGGCATTAGTGGGAGAGTGAAATCCCAGCTCCCTCGCCTTGGGTTGGGGCACATTTGAGGCACAACTTATATCCCAAGTTCCCTGTGAAAACAGGCTGTAACGTTCCTCTCCATGACTTGCATGATATCAGACCCAGGCTGGTTTCATCTTTTTTCATGTCCTGCTTCCACTGAGACCTCACTGGTTTTTCTGGGAAGATCTTTTTTTTTTTTTTTTTCAATTTTGGCAGCACTAGGTCTTCATTATGAAGAAGGCAATGGTGCCCACTCCAGTACTCTTGCCTGGAAAATCCGATGAAAGGAGGAGCCTGGAAGGCTGCAGTCCATAAGGTCACTGAGGGTCAGACAGGATTGAACAACTTCACATTCAATTTTCACTTTCATTCATTGGAAGAGGAAATGGCAACTCACTCCACTGTTCTTGCCTGGAGAATCCCAGGGACGTGGGAGCCTGGTGGGCTGCCGTCTATGGGGACGCACAGAGTTGGACACGACTGAATTGACTTAGCAGCAGCAGCAGGTCTTCATTGCTGCTCAGGACTTCTCTATTTTCAGCGAGCAGGGGCTCCTCTGTAATTGCAGTGCACTGGCTTTTCAATCATGTGCGTCTCTTGATGTATATCACAGGCTCTAGGTCACTCAGGCTCAGTAGTTGTGGCCCACCAGCTTAGTTGCCCTGGGACATTTACAATCTTCCCAAACCAGGTCTCAAACGTCTATCTTAAGCACTGGATCAAATGGGAAAACACTCTGGAAGGAATTTAAAATAAATAACTTTTACATGAAACTTGGCACCATGGCCTATTTATGAGGAGACTGATAGAGGATTGCCCCTGCTTCAAACAACCTCCTGAGATCAACACTGATTGAGGTTCTCCTCCCAAAGTTTCCTACGGGATCTTGAAGCTTTCCTGCCATGTGGCTTTGTTCTTGCTTCAGCTTCTGAATCCCACACTAGAGCACAGCTTCCAGAGGGCAGGGCTGTCACTTGACTCACTTGTAAGTATATGTCCATAGATATTGTCTCATTCAGGCCCTAATGTCAACACAAGGCTAACACAAAGATCAGTTATTTTATTATGAGTGTTAGGTTACAAGTTCAACTACTGTAATCAAAACCTTAGTAATATTGTCTTAAATACAACACAATTTCAATTCTCTGTCATATAATGTTAGTGCAGGTCTCTCCACAATGATGAGGGCCCACTTCTTTCTTGTCACATCTTCTGCCTGTGCTACTTACCTCTGGTCTAACATGGCTGCTCCAGCTCCTGTCATTACATGTGCATTCCAGCTAGTGGGGCAGAAATTAATACTTCCATTTGGAAGTGACATATCCCCTCTACTCAGATTCCATGGGCTGAAGTATCTTCCATGGTCATGGCAAACCTGGGGGTGGTGGGCACACAGAAGGGCAGGGGAATGTGATCCTACTGAAGAACATTCATGATGAGTAATAAGGGCCACCACCCTTCATTCATGTCTCTGTAATTCATTTTTCTTTGGTTCTCTCCACACAGCTCTTGGTCTGTTTTGGCCTGTAGATATGGATATGGATGAGCTTATAAGAGAGGACACGGCCCAGGCTGTACAAATATGGAGAAAACAAGAATCGAAAGAAGATAAAAAATAAAAGTATAAAAATGCAAAATCTAAAGGAAAGCATGCTTATAATAATAATTTTGCCTTTATACAATTTAGGTATAATGGTTGAGGAATGAATTTATAAAATAAAAAAAGAGAAATGTAAAATATAAATATATTCACTAAACCCAACAAAATAATAAGACTATATCATATTAAACACATAGTAGTATCAGGAATAAGTTTGGATGCACATTGCATAAAACTAAAACAATGATAACTTTAGCAAGATAAACTTGATTTTTCTCTCTGACTGAAACAAAGCTGGAGGTGGACAAGCCAGAGCTTGGATGCTATCCATCTCCAAGGTTACATGATTGTTCACTATAACTGTAGGAGTTCCAGCCATCACAACTAAAATCCAGACAACAGTTAGGAGGTGGGTGGGGAAGGGAAGAGTCCCAACTCTCAGCTAATCAGCTCCTTGAAAGCAGTCTTCCAAGAAATCCCTCTTACATATCTGCTTGCATCTCTAAGTCACCTGTCATGACTAAGAGCACAGGTGAGTAGGAAGTGCAGTCTTGTAGCTACTGGGTTTATGGTTATATAGTAAACTATTTTCAGTTTTGAAAGAGAATCAAAGAATACATCTTTTTGTAGGTAGCCAGCAGCGCCCGCCTTAAAAAACAACAACAACAACAACAAAAAGAATGGAATAGGCTGAACAGCTGTGCACAGTGTGGGAGCCAAGAAGAAGGAACAGCAATGAGAAACAGCTAGATGGATCTGAACTGTGCTCCAGAAAATAAAGGCAGACTGGTCAGTAGAGATCTCCTAATGACTGAAGTGAGGATTACACATACCACATGACCCAATTTGTTTTGAAAACTGCTTTTCCAACTCAAGTCCCAAATTTCTCTCTATTCTTCAGCATTTAAATACCTGTCTTTGTTACCTCACATTCTGACCTACCTGTCTCACCTTCCTTATTTCTGTTCATATCACTTCTCAATCTAGTCTACCAGCATTACAAGATCCAGTATTGAGAACTTAGCAACACTTTCCAGAAGTGGGTAGAAACATTATGACTATTTCTACTTTAATATTAGTTTCTCATGATCAAGGGCTTTTGAAGGACTGATATGCCTAGAATCATGGAGGTCTCATGTTTCTTCTAAAATTCCAACCAAGAATGTGACTTCCTTGGACCTAGAGGGGATGTGCTCACTTTTGGATCCACAGGTCTTAGCAGGACAGTAAGTCCCCTGAGTATGAACAAGTTACATTTCAAAAGGGTGTTCAAAAATCCCAATTTCTTCATAAGTCCAGCAAAGTTACTTAGACAGCCAACTAAGACAAGTGGCTATATGTTACTGCAGTTTAATAGCTTTATGATACTTTTCACACAAATAGTACATAAAAAACAAATGCACTAAAGAAAACATTTTTAATCTTGCAGTACCTGGATATGGCATGGCAACCCACTCCAGTATTCTTGTCTGGAGAATCCCCATGGCAAGAGGAGCCTGGTGGACTGCAGTCCATATGTTGAAAATTCAGACACAGCTGAGCAACTAAGCACATCTTTAAAAATAGAATAGTAGTACCATCTACATTGCCACTGCATTTATGCTTCCTTTCAGACAGCGTGGGCTTGAAATAAAGTCCTGAACTATTGTACTCCAATAGTTCTGTACAGTAAAGTACACAAATGCACACCAACTTGTCTTGCATGTGCCCATGACAATGGTTGTCAGATCTGTGAACTAACTGATGTGATTGCACATACAAATGCACTTTTATATGTTTAAAAGTTTTCAACTTGAACGTTTGTATGTAACAAACTTGCTACTCAGGTTTTCAGGGAAAATGTAGTGAAGTAACAAGAGAGGAGAGTAAGGAGCTGCCTGTTCTTTCCCTTTTTGTGGGTATTATGGCCACTCTAAACAGGAATTTCATTGGGTGTAATTAAAGCCCGGTGTATGGGAACATGGCTGCAAGTGACAGAGGACCAGAGTCCCAGGAGGTAGGACAAGAGCCGTGGATGGTTGAAAAGAGCCAAGAGTGCGAAATAGGAAGAAACAAGTTTTCACCGGTTTATGTGAAAGACTCGGCAAATATCATCCAGCTTTGTGTGTAGTGATTGAGCTGTGGTTTAGAGGAACAGTCCCTGTTGCCCAGGATGAGCAAGACAGGAGAAGAAAGAGGAGACAGAACCATGAAAATAAAACATGAATGTCTAGTATTGTCTATGTATGTCAAGTATGTCTAGTATTGAAGAGATGTAAGTCCTGTCAATTTATTTGCTCCCTCCTGAGAAGAATTAGAGTTGTAAAAGAGGGAAGGTCCACATTATGCTAGCACCTTATTCTTCTTCTGTCCAGTGAACATTGATTTCTAATGCCATTTTTTATAAACAGAGGATGTACTTTGTATGATCAAAGTCTTCTAATTTACTGTTCCATATAAACTTTTGATGCTGTTCTGTGCCCAGGCACATGGGGCCCTGGGGCCTGGCAGGCTCTATTTCGGCTGCACAGTGCAGTGTATGTGGATCTGCTGTCATCTGGTCCCTGGGTTATATCTTCAGTCTGGGTTCACATCTGAGGAGTTAACTCTAGTTGGGTTTAATTCTATCATCTTGCTCTTTATCTTCAGTTTGTCACGTGTTCTTTCTTTCCATGTCCCTTTTTATCCCTGACTTCTCTGTGACTGAGTACTTTTTCTGATTCCTTTTTATATCCTTTGTCACTTTATTAACTGTAACTGTTTTTTAAGTAGTTTTCAGATCCATGGTATGCATCTTTAACTTGCCAGTCTATCATTATTAAATATGATGATTATTAAATTATGTATTTATTTATAATTTCTTTGTCTGTACTGGGTCTTAGTGTGGCATGTAGGATATTCCTTGTGGTAGGGACTCTCTATTTGAGGAGGGCATGCTCAGTACTTGCACCGTGTAAACTCTATTTGAAACATGCAGGCTTAGTTGCTCGGTGGCAAGTGGAATCATAGTTCTCTGGCAAAAGAACAAAACTTTCCCATTTGCAAATGCTTTGCATTGCAAAGCAGATCTTTAACCACTGGACAACCAAGGAAGTCCCTATATTTGCCTTTTAATACATATTACCTGTTTATCATTTTGAGTACTGTTCATTCCCCCTGTAGATCCAGATTTTCACTTCGCTTTAAATTCCAACTCACTTGAGGCCTTTAAAAAACATTTATTACATTGGTCTGTTGGTGGTGATGCAGTCTTGCAGTTGTTGTAGGTCTGAGAAAGTATTTTATCTTGTTTTTTATATGTATTTTTCTTGGGTGTATAATTCTGTGTCAATTATGTTTCTCTCAGCATTTAAGATGTGGTGCAAGTGTCCTCTGGCTAATATTGTTTCATTTGCCTAATCTGCTGTCATCCTCATTTTTTTTTGTTCTACTGTGTCTGTTTTTCCTGCTGGTTACATTTCTTTGGTTGATTGTCTTAAACCATGAATTATGATGTGCCTTTGTGTAGTTGTCATACTTCTTGTCCTTGAATTAATTGAGCTTCTGTGTTAATGGGTTTAAAGCTTTCATCATTCCTGGAAATTTTTCAGCCAGTAATTATGAAGTTCTTTGCTCTATTCTCCTGTCTTTCACTTTCTGTGGGATTCCATTTACATATATTTTAGCACTCTTAAAGTTACTTCAAAGCTCACTGATGCACAATTAATTTTTTTCCCACAGTCTTTGCATTTCTATATTACATGTCTCTATTTAATATACTCAATATTCTTCAGTTTCATGGATATAAGCATTATTGATATAGTAAGCATTTTAATGTCCTTCCATGCTAATTACATAATATATATTTTACTTGTGGTTTTACTAATTAATTTTCCCTCATTGTGCATATTTTCTTGCTACTTTACACATCTGGATTTTTTTCTTTTTAAATTTATTTATTTATCTTAATCAGAGGAAAATTACCTTACAAAATTGAGATGAAACTAGGACAAATACTTTCACAATTTATATGGAAATTTTAAATTGGACTGTGGATATGATCACTTTACCTTTGGATGATGAATATTTTTAATTTTTATAAATTATTCCTTGTACTGTTTGCAAACACTGTTAATTTCTTGGAAACAATTGCATTTTTTGAAGGCTTGCTGTAAATCTTTTTAAGCTGAGATGAAACCAGCCTTTAGACCAAGTTTACTATTCCCCACTAGCAAGGCAATATTTTCTTCAAGGCCCTATTGATCTCATGGGAATTATGAGTAATTTCGGGGGAAGTCCTAGGTGGCAGAGAAATAGGACAGGGAGACCACTTTCTCCCTTAACAAATTCATCTAAAGAACATTTGAAAGCTAAATAAATGCCACAAAACAACTTCTGAATGCAGGGAGAGGATATCAGGCACCCAGAAAAGCAGCCCATTTTCTTAAAAAGGAGGTAGGAAAAAATTTAAAAGATAAAAAGAGAGGCAAAAGAGGTAGGGATGGAGCTCTGTCCTGGGAAGGGAGTCTTAAAAAAGAGAGAAGTTTCCAAATACCAGGAAACACTCTCACTGGCGAGTCTGTGGTGAGCCTTGAAACCTCAGAGGACAACATAAGTAGGAAGAAAAATAAATAAAAAATTGAAACCCAAGGAATACATGTTCAATGGCAACTCCCAGTGGGGAAGCAGCACAGACACCTGCATCCGTTCCTAGCAAGAAGGGGCTGGGCAGGGAAGTGCAGGCTGCATTGCTTAGAGTAAGGACCTGGCCTGAATGTGCCAAGGGCAATCTGAGGGAACTAACTTGAGATAGCACACCAGGTCCTAAGATCGCTAATCTGGTGAAAACCCCTAAACTAAGACACCACCAGGCCTGCTCACAGAACAAAGGACTGAGCAGAGGTAGCCAGCTGAGGACCGGCCCATTCCCTGCCAGAGACGGGAGCAAGGGCAGCCAGGGCTGGAAGGGGGCAATTGAAGCCCCAGAGAGGCATCATCTACCAAACTGCAAGCAGGCTTCATTGCTAACCAAGACTTCTTGGGTTTCTGGACGGTCAACATCCGCCTGAGAAGGTGTGCCAGCTGTACACCCAGAAAACTGAGTGGCAGGGACGGGAGAGGCGATAAGCAGGAGCAACCATGCTTGCCAAACACCTGGTCACCTGAGCAGCTCAGACCTGGGAAATGCATGCAACCCAGGGCCCACCTCAGACAGTTCCTGGTAGAGCAACCTAGAGCCTGAGCAGTGTAGACTGGGAAAGCACACACGCTATGAGCTGGGACAAACCCAGTGTGCCCGAGACACTGGGAGCACTCCCCACACATGCCAGTGATATTTGTTTGCAGTGTTCCTCCCTCCCCACAGCACTACTGAACAAGTGAGCCTAAAAAATTGTCCACCACCACCCCCTTGGATCAGGGCAGAAATTAGACACTGAAGAGACCAGAAAAAGAAAGAATCTACAACAGAGGGAACTGCCCTGGAAGTGACAGGTGCAATAGATTAAAACCCTGCAATTAGCACCTCCTACTTTGGCTTCTGGTCCCATCACTTCATAGGAAATAGATGGGGAAACAGTGTCAGACTTTATTTTTTGGGGCTCCAAAATCACTGCAGCTGGTGACTGCAGCCATGAAATTAAAAGACACTTACTCCTTTGAAGAAAAGTTATGACCAACCTAGATAGCATATTCAAAAGCAGAGACATTACTTTGCCGACTAAGGTACATCTAGTCAAGGCTATGGTTTTTCCAGTGGTCATGTATGGATGTGAGAGTTGGACTGTGAAGAAAGCTGAGCGCCAAAGAATTGATGTTTTTGAACTGTGGTGTTGAAGACTCTTGAGAGTCCCTTGGACTGCAAGGAGATCCAACCAGTCCATTCTGAAGGAGGTCCGACCTGGGATTTCTTTGGAGGGAATGATGCTGAAGCTGAAACTCCAGTACTTTGGCCATCTCATGTGAAGAGTTGACTCACTGGAAAAGACTCTGACTCGGAGGGATTGGGGTCAGGAAGAGAAAGGGATGACAGAGGATGAGATGACTGAATGGAATCACTGACTAGATGGATGCAAGTTTGAGTGAACTCCAGGAGTTGTTGATGGACAGAGAGGCCTGGCGTGCTGCGATTCATTTGGTCGCAAAGGGTCAGACATGATGAGTGATTGAACTGAACTGAACTGAACATAAGAAGGGGCCTATAGATCTTATAGAAGTAAAAGGTGGATCAAGGAACTATCTGAAAGTGAACTGACCCCACACTGTCCGCAACCTGTCTCTTATACACATCTGATAAGCAGGATAGAGAGAGAGAGAGAGAGAGAGAGAGTAATTTTTGTGACTTTGTTTTTTTCCTTTAATATTGTATTTTTGAGAATACAAACTCCATTCCAGATTTTTAGTCTCTGATTTTTGGTATTTGTTATCAATTTTGTACCTTTAAGAACCCAATATTCAGTAGCCATTTTTACTTGGAAGCAAGATCACTGGCCTGATTGCTCTCTGCCCTTTGGATCTCATTTTTCTCCAACAGGTCGTCTCTATCTCCTCCCTCTCCCTTCTCTTATCTACCCAACTCTGTGAATCTCTTTGTGTGTTCCTGACTGTGGAGAACAATTAGGGAACTTATTACTGGCTGGATCTGCCTCTCTCTTTTTAATTCTCCCCTTTATCCCCCTGGCCACCTCTGTCTCCTTCCTCCCTCTTCTCTTCTCTGTGTAACTCTGAACATCTCTGAGGGATACAGACTGTTGAGAGCACATAGTGAAGTGTTTACTGGCTAGCTTGCTCTCTCCTCTTTTGATACCCCCTCTTCTCCTCCTGGTCACCTCTATCTCCATCCTCCCCCTTCTATTCTCCATGTAACTCTGTGAACCTCTCTGGGTGTCCCTCACTGTGGAGAAACTTTTCATCTTTAACCTAGATTTTTTATCATTGTTACTGTATAGATGGAGAAGTCTTGAGGCTACTGTAAGAATAAGACTGAAAGCCAGGAGCAGGAGGCTTAAGTCCAAATCTGGAGAACACCAAAGAACTCCTGACTCCAGGGAATATTAATTGATAGGAGCTCATCAAAGCCTCCATATCCACACTGAAACCAAACACCACTCAACGGCCAACAAGTTCCAGAGCAAGACACACCATGTAAAATCTCCAGCAACACAGGAATATAGCCCTGAACTTCCATATACAGGCTGCCCAAAGTCACTCCAAACCCACTGACATCTCGTAACTCATTGCTGGACACTTCATTGCACTTCAGAGAGAAGAAATCCAGCTCTAACCCCTAGAACACAGACACAAGTTTCCTTAAACAGGAAAACTTGTCAAGCCACCCGTCAAACCCACCCACAGTGAGGAAACTCCACAATAAAGAAAACTCCACAAACTGCCAGAATACAGAAAGGCGACCCCAAACACAGCAATATAAACAAGACAAAGAGGCAGCAAAATACCCATGATGTAAATGAACAGGATAAATATCCACCAAACCAAACAAAAGAGGAAAAGATAGGGAATCAACCTGATAAAGAATTCTGAATAATGATAGTGAAAATGATTCAAAATCTTGAAAATAAAAAGGAATTACAGATAAATAGCCTGGAGACAAGGATTGAGACGATGCAAGAAAGGTTTAATAAGGACCTAGAAGAAATTAAAAAAGAGTAAATATATAATGAATAATGCAATAAATGAGATCTAAAACACTCTGGAGGGAACCAAGAGTAGAATAACAGAGGCAGAAGATAGGATAAGTGAGGTAGAAGATAGAATGGTAGAAATAAATGAAACAGAGAGGAAAAGAGAAAAAATGAATTAAAAGAAATGAGGACAATCTCAGAGACTTCTGGGACAGTGTTAAAAGCCCCAACATTCAAAACCTAGGAGTCCCAGATGAAGAAGGCAAAAAGAAAGACCAAGAGAAAATACTTGAGATAATAGTTGAAAACTTCCCTAAATTGGAGAAGGAAATAATCACACAAGTCCAAGAAACCCAGAGAGTCTCAAAAAGGAGAAACCCTAGGAGAAACACCCCAAGACACAAAATAATCAAATTAACAAGATCAAACACAAAGAACAAATATTAAAAGCATCAAGGGAAAAACAACAAATAGCACACAAGGGGATTTCCATAAGGATAACAGCTGATCTTTGAATAGAAAATCTTCAGGCCAGGAGGGAATGGCAGGGCATACTTAAAGTGATGAAAGAAAAAACTTAGAGCCCAGATTATTGTACCCAGCACGGATCACACTCAAATATGAAGGAGAAATCAGAAGCTTTACAGGTAAGCAAAAGCTGAGAGAATTCCACACCACCAAACCAGCTCTCCAACAAATGCTAAAGGATCTTCTCTAGACAGGAAACATAGAAATGGTGTATAAACTCAAACCCAAAACAGTAAAGTAAATGGCAACGGGATCATGCTTACAATAATTACAATAATTACCTTAAACGTAAGTGGGTTGAATAACCCAAAGAAAAGACAAAGACTTGCTGAATGGATAAAAAACAAGATCTTATATATGTTGTCTACAAGAGATCCACCTCGAAACAAGGGACACATTCAGACTGAAAGTGAAAGGCTGGAAAAACATATTCCATGCAAATAGAGACCAAAAGAAAGCA
The DNA here is from genome assembly GCA_006410635.1 of Cephalophus harveyi. Taxonomy (NCBI): domain Eukaryota; kingdom Metazoa; phylum Chordata; class Mammalia; order Artiodactyla; family Bovidae; genus Cephalophus; species Cephalophus harveyi. Next base: position 1,211 of record SJYT01055681.1, on the reverse strand, counting down.
GGAGTAGCAATCCTCATATCAGATAAAATAGACTTTAAAACAAAGGCTGTGAAAAGAGACAAATAAGGACACTATAATGATCAAACTATCATTCCAAGAAGATATAACTATTATAAATATAAATGCACCCAACATAGGAGCACTGAAGACAAATTCTAACAAGTAAGAAAATGGAAATTAACAATAATACAATAATACTGGGAGACTTTAATACCCCACTCACATCTATGGCTAGATCAACTAAACAGAAAATTGACAAAGAAACACAAATTTAAATGATACAATAGACCTGTTAGACCTAATTGATAGCTATAGGACATTTCACCCCAAAACAACGAATTTCACCTTTTTCTCAAGTGCACACGGAACCTTCTTCAAGATAGATCACAGCCAAGGCCATAAATCTAGCCTTGGTAAATTCAAAAAATTGAAATAATTCCAAGCATCATTTCTGACCACAATGCAGTAAGATTAGGTGTCAGTTACACGTTAAAATCTATTGAAAATTCTAACATAGGAAGGCTGAACAACATTCTGTGAATAACCAACAAATCATTTTAATAAAATCAAAAAAGAAATCAAAATATGCATAGAAACTAATAAAAATTAAAACAAAACAACCCAAACCCTGTGGGAAACTGTAAAAGCAGAGCTAAGGGGAAGATTCATAGCAATACAGGCATACCTCAAGAAACAAGAAAAAAGTCAAATAAATAACCTAACTCTACACCTAAAGCAATTAGTAAAGGAAGAAATGAAAAATCCCAGTGTCAGTAGAAGGAAAGAAATCTTCAAAATACAGGGCAGAAATAAATGCAAAAGAAACAAAAGAGACCATAGCAAAAATCAACAAAGGCAAAAGCTGGTTCTTTGAGAAGATAAATGAAATTGACTACAGGCATACCTCAAGAAACAAGAAAAAAGTCAAATAAATAACCTAACTCTACACCTAAAGCAATTAGTAAAGGAAGAAATGAAAAATCCCAGTGTCAGTAGAAGGAAAGAAATCTTCAAAATACAGGGCAGAAATAAATGCAAAAGAAACAAAAGAGACCATAGCAAAAATCAACAAAGGCAAAAGCTGGTTCTTTGAGAAGATAAATGAAATTGACAAACCATTAGCCAGACTCACCTAGAAACAAAGGGAGAAAAATCAAATCAATAAAATTAGAAATGAAAATGGAGAGATCACAACAGACAACACAGAAATA
>SJYT01055680.1:221446-250220 GCA_006410635.1 Cephalophus harveyi | reverse complement strand
TTTTAAACAGTAATGTTTAATCTATTTAAAACAAGGAAATTAACTAAACATACCCTGGTGGCTCAGAGGTTAAAGCGTCTGCCTCTAATGCAGGAGACCCGGGTTCGATCCCTGGGTCGGGAAGATCCCCTGGAGAAGGAAATGGCAATCCACTCCAGTATTCTTGCCTGGAGAATCCCACGGACGGAGAAGCCTAGTAGGTTACAGTCCACGGGGTCGCAAAGAGTCGGACACGACTGAGCGACTGAACTGAACTGACAAGAAAATCAAACATAGAAACCAAAAGAGAAAAGATCATTTTAAATTCATTTGTGATATATCTAAGCATGCTATAGAGTAAAACTTATAAGCTTATTACATTTAAATCAGTGGGTTCAATTCAGGTGAAAAAAATAGAAAGAACTGAGAGTGATGCATATTACAATACAAGGAAAAATAGAAAAGAGACTATAATAAACCAGAGGATAGCCTAGCCGGTGTTATTGAAAGCAGAAGGAAATAGAAAGACTGGCGAGAAAGCAAAGTAATAATTTGTTGAAAGAAATGACTTCTCAGGTTCAAAAGGCACAAGAATTCAATAAGATAAATCTTCATGTGGGCATATCTTAGTGAAACTGCAGGTAACTAAAGACAATGAGAAGTTTTTAAAAGCTGTCAGATCCTGGTATATCAATATGTAGGCTAGTTGTTGGTGAGGAAAGAAATTGGTCACCTATTGTACTGTATCCAAATCTGTGCTGCCCTGGAGTAGATTATTTTAGGATTGCACACATCATTTTTAAAATTTGTTAGCTCTAGGACTCTGCTGCTTTCTGTTCAGTCTATGTTTGTTCAACTCTCTGCAATCCCATGGATTGTAGCCCATTGTCCTACCATCCATGGTTCCTCTCTCTATGAAATTTTTCAGACAAGAATACTGTAGTGGATTGCCATTTCCTACTCCAAGGGATCTTCTCAATTCAGGGATCAAACCCACATCAGGTGGATTTTTTACCTGCTGAGCCATTGTGGAAGCAATTTCAAAATTAGCAATTTCTTTTTAAAAAAAGAATAAGAGTGTATAAAATTTAAACCAGTATGTGAATGGGTGGGAAACTAAAGAAACATCCAAATTCCAAAGATATCAGGGAGAAAAAACCATAGATGATGGAGTATAGGAAGACACAAATTATGATAGTAGAAATTAGTCCTTAATACACTGAAAAGTATAATCAGTAAAATGGTCTAAATTGCCCCATAGGAGGTAGAGGTATTTTTAAAATATTATACCAGGAAAATTCTAAGTAAAGGACATTTGTCATTATTATAATATCATCATAAAAAGCAACTTTAAATGTAAAAAAATCTATTAAAAGATAAACTGAACCATATTAGAATTTCTAGGATTTTATTTGAGCAAATATAATTCCAACCAGGCAAAGCAAACTGAAATTGGTTAGGAGAACTTCACAGACAGAAATGAGATGAAAAGCTTTTAAAAAGAAGACTAGAAGGCAAAGAAAATATTAATAAATTATTTGAGTCACTATTGCTTAAGCAGTTGCCTTATTTAGGAAAGCCTAGCTCACTGTCTGTACTAGTTGCTCTTAAGTTTTGTTCCCTGGGATTTGAGTGTATTGACTGTAGCTTACATTTTGTTTACATAAACTACCAGTGGATTGAAACCACTTCAGTCTAATGGTGTCTTTTCTTAATTGTATTCCTACATATCAGTAATACACAATTAAAATGTGTACTGAAAAATTCCATTTCAAACAATATTTAGAAATATTTCTAACATGAACTGAGAAATATGTATGCAGTTCAAGAGGCAACAGTTAGAACAATACATGGAACAATGGACTGGCACCAAATTGGAAAAGGAGTATGTCAAGGCCTCATATTGCCACCTTGCTTATTTAACTTATGTGCAGAGAACATCATATGAAATGCTGAGCTGGATGAACCACAAACTGGAATCAAGATTGCTGGGAAAATATCAATAACCTCAGATATGCAGATGACACCACCCTTATGGCAGAAAGCAAAGAGGAACTGAAGAGACTCTTGATGAAAGTAAAAGAGGAGAATGAAAAAGCTTAAAACTCAATATTCAAAAAACTAAGATCATGGCATCTGGTCCCATCAGTTCAGTTCAGTTGCTCAGTCATGGCAAATAGATGGGGAAACAATGGAAACACTGAGAGATTTTATTTTCTTGGGCTCCAAAATCACTGCAGATGTTGACTGCTGCCATAAAATTAAAAGATACTTGTTCCTTGAAAGAAAAGCTATGACCAACCTACACAGCATATTAAAAAGCAGAGATATTACTTTGTCAACAAAGATCCATCTAGTCAAAGCTATGATTTTTCCAGTAGTCATGTATGGATGTGAGAGTTGAACCATAAAGAAAGCTGAATACTAAAGAATTGATGCTTTTGAACTGTGATCTTGGAGATGACTCTTGAGAGTTCCTTGCACTACAAGGAGATCAAAGCAGTCAATCACAATAGGAAATCAATCCTAAATATTCATTGGAAGGACTAATGCTGAAGCTGAACCTCCAATACTTTGACCATCTGATGTGAAGAACTGACTCATTTGAAAAGATCCTGATGCTGGGAAAGATTGAAGGCACGAGGAGAAGGGGATGACAGAAGTTGAGATGGTTGGTTGGCATCTCTGACTCAAAGGACATGAGTTTGAACAAGCTCCAGGAGTTGGTGATGGACAGGGAGTACTGGCGTGCTGCAGTCCATGGGGTTGCAGAGAGTTGGGCATGACTGAGTGACTAAACAGAACTAATGCAAGCTTGTTGACAAAACAAGATAGGAACAGGGTGTTAACAATCTTCACAGATAGAAGAACTATTTTATGTACATGCAGACAGTGGCAATCTAGGAGAAGAAATAATATGTAAATAGAATTTACATGCACACTGAGTCAATAAAATTTATTCTGAAAAAGAAAATCAGTTTAGAAATTAGAAATTTAGATGAGTCAGGTAATGATTGGCTTGTTACATCAAGTTACCGGAAATGGACTTTTTTTTTTTTTTTTTCACGACTGAATGAAATGGAACTTCAGCAACTTGGAAGACTGATTTAATACTTTCCAAGCTATGTTTTAGGAAGAAGAGAATTTTAGTAGATTGATTGAAGCAGGGCTCGCCTGATGACAGGGAGCCCTTTAAAGTATATCTTTCTTCTCTATCATTTTAAGTTTATTAGACATTAAAATTATTTTCCAGTGAAATGACTTTTGTAATCTATAACCATTCAAGCTGTGTTACTCTTGGAATATGCATTATGACAGTGTTTTCCTTTAGCATATTTATTTCTTTTGTAGCCTATAAACTTCTACATATATCTTCTTAAAATGGCAATCACCACTAAGAATATTCTTTTATACCTTATTAATATTGCAATAACCATTAAGACTATGCAACATATATTTCAGTAATATAGCAATAACCATTAGCTTTTTAATGCTAATAAAATGTATAAACATGTCACTGTAATATACACTGCTAAGTTCATACACATTCATTGGTTGATGACTCTAATAGTATAATGGAAAAGGAGATAAGTTATAGAGAGAAAGGTGCGACCTTTGGAGTCAGGCCCAAACTTAATTCCTGACTCTACAGTTCTGTAATTGAGAACTCTTTTTTTTCCTTAGATTTATCGATTAATCTCTTTACCACTGTGGATGGTGATGCCAACTACTCAGTGTGTTGGTAGGACTAAATGAGATGATGGTTACAACATATTTTAGGCTCCAAATAAAATGAGTTGCTTTCAAATTTCCCTTAACATTACAGAATATAGTGAGAGGGAATAGAAAGTATGATAGCAAAGCCTCTGCTTCTGTTCATGTGTGTGTGTGTGTGTCTCACAGAGGGAGCAGAAATTTTCTTCAAGCTGGATAATGAAAAATATTAAAATGAGAACTAAAAAAATTAATTATTCATGTCCAATATATTCAAATAATTGAAAGCATACCAATAATTAACTAAAGGTTTTAGCAGTTCTTATAAGTCTTCATTAATATCCTCATGGGTTAAATGAAGTTCCTGAAAATAAAGTCTGCAAACTGATACAAATAGTGAAAGAAGTTATCATTGTTCATGCCTATATTACTCACATGGTAATATGCAATCAATAAAGTATATATCCACTTTCTTGTAACACCTGTTTTTATGGTAAATGTGGTATTTATCTTTAGAATCACCTTTGTTTTCACAGGAACTTTAAGAGGATGCATGCTGTAACTCTTTTCAAAGAGGATTCTTAAGCCTGTGTGTGTGTGCATATGTGTTTCCAGTAGGAAGATAAGAAGAATAAAGTTTGAATACAAGAAAACCATTGCAATTGACAAATAAGAAGGTAGCATGGAATGATGGTAATGGAGATAACAGTAATAACTAAAGCTGCTGACTTATTGTTCTAAGTAAGGGCTCCAGGGTGAGAGGACCAGTGGGAACCAAAATGTTTACGAAGCTTATTCCTGCATATTGCTGTCAGACCCTGTTGTATGTAGCCTCCCCTTCCTGCTAGTCAGAATTTGTCTCCCCTCTATTGGAAGGACTGAAGCTGAAGCTCCAACACTTTGGTCACCTGATGCCAATAGTTGACTCATTGGAAAAGACCCTGATGCGGGGAAAAATTGAAGGCAGAAGGAGAAAAGGGCAACAGAAAAATGAGATGGTTGGACAGCATCACTGAGTCATTGGCTGAGAACTTGGACAAACTCCTGGAGATGTGAGGGACACAGAGGCCTGGCATGCTGCAGTCCCAGGAGTCGCAAAGAGTCAGACATGAGTGGGAGGCTGAACAACAAATGACAGTGACTCCTATTTTTACTCGCTGTCCCTGGACACAGGGAGTCCAGGATGTTCAAGCAGCAGCCAGGTCTCATCATATAGTCTAATGAGACCCTTGCTCCTTTCCTAACATCATGCCCCTTTTTGGGGACCAGAGGCTCCAACCTTATGGAGAAGACAATTCCAGGTACACAGAGCACAAAACACTTCAGAGTTTTGGTGAATGGAACCACTGTTGTTTCTCCCCTTTGTTTCTAAGATCCAAGCATTCTTCCTGCTGATAACACATTTCAGTTCAGTTCAGTTGCTCAGTCATGTCCGACTCTGCAATCCCATGAATTGCAGCACGCCAGGCCTCCCTGTCCATCACCAACTCCCAGAGTTCACTCAGACTCATGTCCATCGAGTCAGTGATGCCATCCAGCCATCTCATCCTCTGTCATCCCCTTCTCCTCCTGCCCCCAATCCCTCCCGTCATCAGAGTCTTTTCCAATGAGCCAACTCTTCGCCTGAGGTGGCCAAAGTACTGGAATTTCAGCTTTAGCATCAGTCCTTCCAAAGAAATCCCAGGAATGGATTGGTTGGATCTCCTTGCAGTCCAAGGGACTCTCAAGAGTCTTCTCCAACACCACAGTTCAAAAGCATCAATTCTTCGGCGTTCAACCTTCTTCACAGTCGAACTCTCACATCCATACATAACCACAGGAAAAACCATAGCCTTGACTAGATGGACCTTAGTCGGAGAGTAATGTCTCTGCTTTTGAAAATACTGTCTAGGTTAGACATAACTTTTCTTCCAAGGAGTAAGCGTCTTTTAATCATGGCTGCAGTCACCATCTGCAGTGATTTTGGAGCCCAAAAAAATAAAGTCTGACACTGTTTCCATAACACATTAAGTTCTCAAATTCAATGCATTCACTACATCCTAAAGGATAGTAGCACATCTTTCCATGCATGCATGCCAAGTTGCTTCAGTTGTGTCTGACTCTTTGTGACCCCATGGACTGTAGCCCACCAGGTTACTCTGTCCATGGGATTTTCAAAGCAAGAATGCTGGAGTGGGTTGTCATTCCCTTCTCCAGGGGACCTTCCCAACCCAGGGATCACTTGGGTTGATGATCTTACCTGCATGGGCAGGTAGGTACATAACTTTTCTTCCAAGGAGTAAGCGTCTTTTAATCATGGCTGCAGTCACCATCTGCAGTGATTTTGGAGCCCAAAAAAATAAAGTCTGACACTGTTTCCATAACACATTAAGTTCTCAAATTCAATGCATTCACTACATCCTAAAGGATAGTAGCACATCTTTCCATGCATGCATGCCAAGTTGCTTCAGTTGTGTCTGACTCTTTGTGACCCCATGGACTGTAGCCCACCAGGTTACTCTGTCCATGGGATTTTCAAAGCAAGAATGCTGGAGTGGGTTGTCATTCCCTTCTCCAGGGGACCTTCCCAACCCAGGGATCACTTGGGTTGATGATCTTACCTGCATGGGCAGGTAGGTTCTTATCACAGAGCCACCTAGGAAGACAACATCTTTCTATAGTATGAAGTTTAGCTTTAGAAAGTTGCTCTAGTACTCTATGAGGCAGGCTTCTTATGAACAGTTCTATATATGTATTGACCCGTGGAGGCAATTTCCATCACTTCTTTGCTGTCAAGTAGTCCCTCATCTCAGATGCTACAGTGTGTTGAATTATATGAGCATGGATCAGGCAATTGCTAAGCCCCTAAGTTGTCAACTATTGCAGGCTCTGCAAGCAAGATACACAAAATGTAAGTTTGTAAGGATAAACCTTTGTCTTGTCAAGGTCAGATGGAGCCCAAAGCAGTCAACTTGCAGAAAGTGGCTGGTTGGTCTCTCCTGCTTTAAAGAGGTACTGCTTTCATTTTTGGAGTTTTTGTTTATTTTACAGTGATGGTATGTACATACACCCTCAAATAAACATTTTCCTCAATTAGTTTTAGCCTAATAAATTCAGCAGTGCTAAAAAATAACTTAGTAAAATGTTATTTGAGGTGTGTATCCATATCAGCACTTCGAGATAAAGAGACTTCAAAAATAAAAGTGCAGTCTTTTGGAAATAAACCACTTTTAAAGTGTTAGTCTTCTGGAGTTGAGCTGCATAAGTTGCTTGTATATTTTTGAGATTAGTTGTTTGTCAGTTGCTTCATTTGCTATTGTTTTCTCCCATTCAGAAGGCTGTCTTTTAACCTTGCTTATAGTTTCCTTTGTTGTGCAGAAGCTTTTAATTTTAATTAGATCCCATTTGTTTATTTTTGCTTTTATTTCCAGTATTCTGGGAGGTGGATCATAGAGGACCCTGCTTTGATTTATGTCAGAAAGTGTTTTGCCTATGTTCTCCTCTAGTAGTTTTATAGTTTCTGGTCTTACGTTTGGGGCTGGTGCACGGGGATGATCCAGGGAGATGATATGGAGTGGGAGGTGGGAGGGGGATTCAGGATTGGGAGCTAATAGACACCCATGGTGGATTCATGTCAATGTATGGCAAAACCAATACGGTATTGTAAAGTAAAATAAAGTAAAAATAAAATTTAAAAATTATTATTATTTCACAATCAGAAAAGAAAAAAAAATAGTCATAAAATAGATTTGGTTTAATAGGTATTGAAAAAAAAACAAAACAAAAACGTGTTTTATCTGAAATAATCACGAATAAACCTCTTCCTTTACCGTTGGGTGAGGTCACAAGAACGGATCTCTTAGGGTCCCTGTCCCCTCGGACCACCCAACGGTAGATACGTCAGCGTGTCTCAGTCTGTGCTGACTTCCGACTTAGCAGCAGAGCAGCAGTGCTTATTTAGTAAAGAACAGTGATCTACAATATAAAATCATGCTGGGATCTTCATATTAAATCACTTTTAAATATTGCATTTGCTTTCATTTTAAAGGCAACATTTCCAAATTTAAAAAGATAAAAAGGCATATTTAGAAAATTGAATATTACGGTTTCAATTGAATATAAATGCTACCATATATTTTAGAGTACATATATAGATGTTTTTTATAATTGTGTGACTTATTTATTTTTCAGTACATTTATTAAATTATACAGAGTCTACAGAAAAAGAAAAAAACAACAATATATCATCTTTTTTCAGGTTTCACAAAGTGAGCTCGACATTGTAAGCAGAACTCAGACATAAAAACATTTCCAGTCTTCCAGGGACTCTTACTTCCTCATCCTGGTCACCCGCTAGCTCAACAAATTCTGTCTTAAACAATATTATTCAGTCTTGCATGGCTTTTCAACTTCATATAAATGAAATAGTGCATGATGTAGTCCTTTGTGCAGGTTATTTACTCAACATTATGCCTGTGAGATTTATCCAAGTCATTGTGCATAGTCATATGTTATTTATTTGCATCTCTGGTAGGTATTTAGTTATGTAAATAACTACAATTTATTTATCCATTCAATAGTTATGGACATCTATTAACTTCCTGTTGGAGCAATTGCAGCACTGTTTATAATAGCCACGACATAGAAACAACCTAGATGTCCATCAGCAGATGAATGGATAAGAAAGCTGTGGTACATATACACAATGGAGTATTACTCAGCCATTAAAAAGAATTCATTTGAATCAGTTCTAATGAGTTGGATGAAACTGGAACCTATTATACAGAGTGAAGTAAGCCAGAAAGAAAAACACCAATACAGTATAGTGACACACATATATGGAATTTAGAAAGATGGCAATGATGACCCTGTATGTGAGACAGCAAAAGAGACACAGATGTATAGAACGGACTTTTGGACTCTGTGGGAGAGGGAGAGGGTGGGATGATTTGGGAGAATGGCATTGAAACGTGTATACTATCATGTAAGAACGAAGCACAAGCTATGCTCTATACAGGATACAGGATGCTTGGGGCTGGTGCACGGGGATGATCCAGAGGATGATATGGGGTGGGAGGTGGGAGGGGGATTCAGGATTGGGAGCTAATATACACCCATGGTGGATTCATGTCAATGTATGGCAAAACCAATACGGTATTGTAAAGTAAAATAAAGTAAAAATAAAATTAAAAAATAAATAAATAAATAAATAAATTCTTTCCATTAGATTTGATTTCCTATAAGAAACTTTTGGAAAATCTGTGTCAGTGTATTCTAAATAAATCATCTTAAAAAAAGAAAAAAAAATAAGTTCTTGTGACACTTAGGTTCAAGTTTTTAGTGAACACATATTTAAATTTGGGGATATAAACCGAGAATTCAGTTCAGCTCAGTTCAGTCACTCAGTCGTGTCTGTCTCTTTGCCACCCCATGAACCACAGCACGCCAGGCCTCCCTACCCATCACCAACTCCCAGAGTCCACCCAAACCCATGTCCATTGAGTCGGTGATGCCATCCAACCATCTCATCCCTTCTAGTCCCCTTCTCCTCCTGCCCCCAATCCCTCCCAGCATCAGGGTCTTTTCAGATGAGTCAGATCTTTACATCAGGTGGCCAAAGTATTGGAGTTGTAGCTTCAAAATCAGTCCTACCAGTGAACACCCAGGACTGATCTCCTTTAGGATGGACTGGTTGGATCTCCTTGAAGTCCAAAGGACTCTCAAGAGTCTTCTCCAATACCACAGTTCAAAAGCATCAATTCTTCAGCACTCAGCTTTCTGTATAGTCCAACTCTCACATCCATACATGACCACTGGAAAAACCATAGCCTCGACTAGACGGATCTTTGTGGACAAAATAATGGCTCTGCTTTTTTATATGCTGTCTAGGTTGGTCGTAACTTTCCTTCCAAGGAGTAAGCGTCTTTTAATTTCGTGGCTGCAGTCACCATCTCCAGTAATTAGAATTACTGAATCGATATATTCAGCTTTATGAGATACTGCTGATGGAGATTTATGAGATTTATAACTATAAAGATTTGCCAAGTATTTTTTAAACTTTTCAAAAGAAGTGATTTTTCTCCACTGTATGTTTTTATTTATTTGATGAGTTTTTTTTAATCTTTATTTCTTTTCACTGTCCTTGAGTTAGATTTACTTTTCTTCTACTACTTTTATGAGAATAGAATGTTAGCTCACTGATTTTTCATTTCCCCCTCTTTTAATATATGCATTTATAAAAATAACCTTCTAGTTAAGCACTAATTTACTTGCCTCTTCAAAATTTTTGTGATGCCATGGACTGTAGCCCACCAGGCTCCCCTGTCCACAGAATTCTTCAACCAAGAACACTGGTGTGGGTTGCCATGTCCTCCTCCAGGGGATCTTCCTACCCAGGGATCTAACCTGGGTCTCCTGCGTTGCTGACAGATTCTCTACCACCTGAACCACAAGGGAACATCCAGACTGCTCTTTCACCCCAAAGGTGCTGTGTGAGTTTCTGCCGGAGCATTTGCTTTTACTGTTTCCTCTTCCTAGAATGCTAGCTGAATCCCATCCCTGCTCAAAATCCAGCCTCTATCAAAGGCCTGAAGGACACCAACTTTTCCCCTTCCATAACTGATAATTCTCATCACACACTGCCATGTACTGTGTTTTTGTGTCCATTACTCACTCATGCAAGCATATTTTCTTCCATATATTATGAATAACACTGCATCCAGGAATCTACCATTCATAAAAACACTCAAAAATAAAATGCTTTGTAAATGACTTAATTTTTACAAAGTAACAGAAAATGAATCTGCATTCCGTTTCAGGCTGTTGTAGGTACAATGAATAAATTAAAAAGCAGTATTAACAGGACAGGTGATCTAAGAATAACTTCTCTGCATTTTTACTGATGAAAACACTGCCTGGAATAAAAGGACCAGTGAAGGGAGTTCTCTGCAGGTGAACTGAAGCTGCCCCACCCAACCCTGGCAGGTGCTTATAGTTCCACCCTAACTCCTAAATTGGGAAGAGAGACTTTTAAACTGGCTTCTCCAGAGCTCAAGAAGCCAGGCCCTAGACTGCAGACCAGGAGGGCCTCTCTCAGAGAGGACGGGTTCTCTGTCTATCCTTCCCAGGACACCAGGCAGAACTGCTCCTAGACTTGAACGTGTGTGGGGTCCCTGGATTCTCAGCCTCCCCTGCTCCCACCACCCGTGTATCCTTATCCCGATACCTTCAGGGTAAGAAATACTGCTACCTTCAACTAAGACATCAAAGCTAGGAGCTGGTTTAAAAATTACTTGGTAATAGATCATGTTTGGAAACAGATCAACATGTAGCATAACGGTAAATGCCACCTTACTTGGAATTGATTTACAGGAAGATTTAGTGACATATGTTCACACTTAATTCAATCATATAGAACAATTTTTTAAAGGTTGAAACTTTATGAGAGAACTCTCCAAATTTGAAAGCAGTTAGTATTTGGTTTGCTATAATGAATATTAAGCTAATCCAATTTTAATAAAATAATAGATGATAATTATATTCTGTAAGCATAAGCATATTCTATAGTCTTTTTAGACTTACTGAGCATTTCTTTAAAATGCCAGAGTACTGGAATTTATTGAGAAAAGCAGACTAGCAATTTTTAAAAATAATCCACTTTGCTTACTTCTAGTTTGAATCAGAATCTATAATTATCTCACAGACCACTGAGAGTGTTATATGATGGATGTTTTTGTGTATGGGAAGGAATTTGACAAGTTTAAATTCCATACAGTTACCATTCACAAAATGCTTTCAGATTGCTGTGACAATACTAATCCACAATATTGTTGAGGTGAATATGATCTTTGACATTCATATTTAGGTTTCACATGTTGAAATTTATTTATTAGTCTAAGAGAATTTGGGATTTTATGTTTTGTTCAATCTCCCTGTCTTATTTTTTTTAAATATAGATAAACATTAAATGTATAATTTATACTGGGTCAGCTCTGGTTGACAAATAGCAAATGTGATTAGTGGACAAGGGAAAACATTTTAATACTTAAAGGAATAAATTCTGCTCAAACAACATATCTTCTTCAGTAGTATATATTAACTTTCATTCAAATGTATAACAAATATTCAGTGTTTCATTATTCGTTTCCCAAGTCTTCAATTTTTGACACTTGACTGTAATTTCTTCATCCAATTTTGTAAGAGAATGGCAAAGGAGTTAGGTTAATACAGTGATTCAAGACAAATGCCAAATGTGTGTCTTATGAAACTTATATTCTCCATGGAGAGACACAGAAGCTTGGGGCATGGTGATATATGTGAGTGTGGCACCAAAGTTCTACAGATGGATTCAGATATATAGAGTTAGGCACTTAAAGCAATTGCTTTCAGTCATCTCAGTGATAAGCAGTCACAGATGAGATGTGTGCATTTGAGATGAAAGAGCTGGGTGTAAATTTAAATCAAATCCAAAGCCTGACATTTACCTCATTTTGGTTGGAGAGGAAAGGAATATATTTAGGGCTGAGAAACAAATTTAAATACTCAAGATGAGTTGAACAGAGTTAAAAATTCTCTGGGAGAATCTTCACTTAGATTCACTATAGAAAAATAGTTGATGACTGCCTCATATATTTGTAGTTAGTTACATAGAAGACTTCTTTGATTATGGATTGATGGGAGATTAACACATGACGACAAAGGGCAGTTGTTTGATTGCTTAATTGTGAGAGACAATCATGATCATAAAGAAATATGCATAGTGTTCTAGGTCTAGTCAATATAAATCACACAACACATAGAGTAGATAGAACACTGTGATAATTTTTTAAAAAAAACCTACTGAATCCTACTGAACATAATCTATACCAAAATATAAGCTTTTGCTTATCATAAACCACTGCAAATTTATACTTTGCAAAAAAGTGTATTTTTAAATTATGAATGTTCTCCTTTCATATAAAATATCACCACTATCCTTTAATAGGTATGTCAGAAAAAAGCAAACCAATGAAACAAGAAATAATCAGACATACTGATGTAACATTTTAGTTGGCTATTGAGAATCTTGAGGAATTTTCCCAAACCCAAAAGTGTGCATTAGAAATTATTACTCCATATTAGTTTCTAAAAATAATTTTAAACAATAAAAAAATAGTTGGCGTGGAGTTTTTTTTTTTTTTTTTTTAAATTATGCACAACACCTAAGGAAGTACTTACAAGTAATATCCAACTAACTCCTTTCACAGGACAGAAGGCTTTCACGTCTGGACAGTGACCTTCACGATAAATGTGACTAAGAGACAGAGGAGATGATAATGACCAATACTCAGCAGTAGTTTTGACTGTGGACTCTTCCTCAGTTGTTTGTTTGAAATGGGAAATTAGGGAGAATTTTTTATTTACAATGTTAACTGAAACAGTGGAGTCTTCAGCAATTCCTGAAAATGATCAGTTTCATTTTAGCTAAGGTTTCCTATAGTAAAGAACACCTCTCACCTAATTAGAAAAATATAGGTCTATCATCTCTGGCCATTGAAAAATATTTTCCCATCAAAAGCAGATACTTTTGAAAAAAAAATTTTTCTCATTGATCCAAAATGCCTCTTATTTAGAAACAAGGACTTTTCTTACTCAAAGAAGATATTCTTGAAATATTTAATGTAACATTCTTCTAGTCACACTCAAAAGGCTATTACTTCTGCTTTCTGTCATCAGGTTTGCAGATCATAAATTCATCCTATATGTGTTCTACTTTTGTCACTCCTCAAAATGAATAATCACAAAAAGAATTTGTCATTACAGATGTAAAGAACTGCCACAGTCTCACAGATTCTAGCAGAGAACAGGTAATTCCTGGGCCATAAATAAGGGAGGTTATTATTCGCTGAACAATAGGCAGCCTGATTTTATTTGTACATTTGTTTCTACTGCCTTCCAAATCCCATTACAGCAACCTGGAAGTAGGCCCAGTTGTACACTGCACTTAGAGTGGATAAGTGGATTTGTACCCAAGCTGAGGAACTCCAAGGTTAAGAAAATCCCCATTTTATGAGAAGGTTCCTAGCGAAGTTGCCCAAACTTTGCCACAGACAGAGCCATTATCTTTATCAGACATATCAGGAAACACATCTGCATTCTGTCCACAAAGAATATTTCTATCTATTTCTATCTTTCAAGGCTCTTTGCCGTACAAACATCCTTGAAAGTAGAGCCGACAATCAAAGCTATCACAGAACATGTAAAGACACCATTGAGAATTGCCTTTGAAATAAGCAAAAATCAAAATATTTGAAAATTAACTAAGAAATAAAGCAGTAAAGAGGACTTCCCAGATAAAAATGTGAAATCAGGTAGAAGAAGAAAGCTAATCCCTCTTCAACACTGCGTGCGCCAGTCAACACTGAGTGGTGGTCATTATCCAGCTTCTCAGTAGCAGCTTTCTCCCTATGGCTTTTTAAAGTTCTGTTACTTCTTCTACATTGCCAGAATAGCTGAGGGAGTCTTCTGCTCTGGTGATCTTTTATTTAATTCATTAGTCATACTAAAAGTATCAACAGATGCCATTTATCACCATTGAACTATTTCGTGACTAATACTTGCACACTAAATGGTATAGATGTTGTAAACCAAAATAATTCAAGTCTCAATCATTTTTCAAAAGACCCAAACGGCAACTCACTTCAGTATTCTTGCCTGAAGAATTCCATGGACAAAGGAGTCTGGTGGTCGACAGTCTATGCGGTTGCAAAAGAGTCAGACATGACTGAGTGACTAACATTTATTTTCCGTAAAAAAAAAAAAAAAATACAGTTACAAGAAGATAGACATAAATGTTATAGAATATACACAGAATAAAATGAATTCAGATAAAATAGAAGCCATAGAAAATAAGTTCTCATTAAGTCATAAATTATTGGGTTTTTTTCAGAGAATTTTTCTTTTGCAATAATCCAAAATAAGCTTTTTTGTTTCAACTGGAGACATTACCTGTTTCTCTTGGCATGAGTTTGCTATAGATTTGTAGCCCCAGCTAAAATATATGGTCTATTTAACCTTCATCAGCCTTATTGCAACTTTTCCCCATGGTGCCCCAGAATAGATTTTCTAAAATTTACAGCCACTCTGTTCTTGGTGTATTGAAACTGGCACAGTGTACAATATCTCAAGCAGTAATTCCTTTTACCTAACAGTACAGACCTAAAGTGAAACAAATCCGTTGTCCCAGTCGAGCATGACCTCTTAGGCAGCTCATGACTAATTGAAAGTTCCTGTGGTTTTGTGTTTCTCCCACCATGCCCAGCGATTTGTAACAATATTCTCAGTTTTATTTGTAACTGACTTTACAATAAACAAAAGAAAAATATTGGTTTTCTATGTCTTCAGAGGTTCTGATGGAGATTTTATAATATTTCATTTATATTAACATTTGGCACAAGTATAAGTTGCCCTTAAATAGCAAGCTATCACATTCAGTAAATTCCACGCACCACTCTTGTCTCTCTAAGTGTGTTTGTTTCCCCTTTGTGGTTAATTGATCTTTATGTTTTCTTGCTCTTTGGTCCCTTGACTCATGAGGAATGTTGGATATCTAAGTATTGTGTTTCAATTTCTGAAAATAAATATTGATATAATTTTTGGTGGATTGATTTCTACATTGCTAAAATAGCTATATTATCTACATAGTATGAATTCACAAGGTAGTAGATCTTGCTTTCTGTTGTCGCAATCTGATTTTAAGGGACTTTACTAATAACCCTTGAAAACCTCTTACAGATATATCAAATGTCTACATCTACACTGTTTTAGATTAAAGATAAAATAGAAAAATAAAGGAACCGAACTTATTAGTTGGTAATTCTATTTGAAAACAATGTCAACAATATAGATGTTTTCGTTTTTGTCTTATTCCCTGTTTTCTGCCTACTTCATTTTTGTTTGATTTGTGCATTCTTCCTCAATAACTGATTTCAAAATATTGTTGATTACTTCCAATACATTAGACAATGTGATACATAGTGAGCATATGATCTGGGCAATAAAGACATGATCCTTTCCTTCTTCTAGCTTACACTACAGTGGAGGGGGAAAAATGACAAAATAAACAAATACAATGCAGGAAAACATGTTCTAGAGGTTCTATAGCAGTGTATACTAGTTTTCATAAGGTCAGGAAAAAGAAATCTAGACAAAGACCTGAAGACTGAAAAATTCAGTGTCCCGCTCACCTCTCTTTCTCCTTTATCATCACATAATCCTCCTTTTTAATACTATTACCATTGACATAAGGTTATATTTGAGTCTACAATGCAATTATGCATGACAGATTTTATTTTTTGGGCTCCAAAATCACTGTGGACAGTGACTACAGCCATAATTTTTTTTTTTTTTAAAGGCTTGCTTCTTGGAAGGTGAGTGAGTGAGTGAAGTCGTTCAGTCATCCGACTCTTTGCGACCCCAATGGACTGTAGCCTATCAGACTCCTTCATCCATGGGATTTTCCAGGCAAGAGTGCTGGAGTGGATTGCCATTTCCTTCTCCAGGGGATCTTCTGGACCCAGGAATCAAACCCAGGTCTCCCGCATTGCAGGCAGACGCTTTACCGTCTGAGCCACCGTAACCTATGGCAAATCTAGACAGCATATTCAAAAGCAGAAACGTTGTACTTTGCCTGCTGCTGCTGCTAAGTCACTTCAGTCGTGTCCGACTCTGTGCGACCCCATAGACGGTAGCCCACCAGGCTCCCCCGTCCCTGGGATTCTCCAGGCAAGAACACTGGAGTGGGTTGCCATTTCCTTCTCCAATGCGTGAAAGTGAGAAGTGAAAGTGAAGTCGCTCAGTCGTGTCCGACTCAGCGACCCCATGGACTGCAGCCCACCAGGCTCCTCCGTCCATGGGATTTTCCAGGCAAGAGTACTGGAGTGGGGTGCCATTGCCTTCTCCTGTACTTTGCCTACAAAGATCCATATAGTCAAAGCTATGGCTTTTCCAGTAGTCATGTACAGGTCTGAGAGATGGACCATAAAGAAACCTGAGCGATGCTTTTGAATTGTAGTGCTGGAGAAGACTCTTAAGAATCCTTTGGACTGCAGGAGATCAAACCATCAATCCTAAAGGAAATCAACCCTAAATATTCATTGTAAAGACTGATGCTGAAGATCTCATACTTTGGTCACCTGATATGAAGATCTGACTCACTGAAAAAAACCCTAATGATGAGAAAGATTGAGGGTTAAGGGAGAAGGGGGCAACAGAATATGAGATGGTTAGTCCACTGACTCAATGGATGTAAATGGGCAAACTCCAGGAGATAGTGAAAGACAGGGAAGGCTGGTGTGCTACAGTCCATGGGGTTGCAAAGAACTGGATATGACTTAGTGACTGAACAACAGTGATCATTATTTTATTATTGTTGTTCAGTTACCAAGCCATATTTGAATGCTCACAACCCCATGGACTGCAGCACAATAGACTTCCCTGTCCCTCACCATCCCTCAGAGTTTGCCCAAGTTCATGTGCAATTGATCAGTGATGCCATCCAACCATCTCATCCTCTGTTGCCCTTTTCTCCTTCTGCCTTCAACCTTTCTCAGCATCAGGATCTTTTGCAGTGCATCAGCTGGTTACATCAGGTGGCCAAAGTGTTGGAGCCTCAGCATCAGCATCAATCCTTCCAAAGAGTTTTCAGGGTTTATTTCCTTTAAGATTAACTGATTTGATCTTACTTTCTGAGGGACTCTCGAGTCTTCTCCAACACCACAATTTGAAAGCATCAATTCTTCACAGGTCTGCCTTATTTATTGTTCAGCTCTCACATCCATACATGACTATATGAACTTTTGTCAGCAAAGTGATGTCTTTGCTTTTGAACACACTGTGTAGGTTTGTCATAACTTTCCTGCCAAGAAGCAATCGCCTACTAATTTCATGGCTGTGCTGACCATCTGCAGTGATTTCAGAGCCAAAGAAGAGGAAATCTGTCACTGCTTCCACCTTTTCTTCTTCTATTTGCCATGAAGTGATGAGACTGGATGCCATGATCTTAGTTTTCTTTAATACTGAGTTTTAAACTGGCTTTTTCACTTTCCTCCTTTACCCTCATCAAGAGGCTCTCACATTTCTCTTCATTTTCTGCCATTAGGGTGATATCACCTGCATATCTGAAGTTCTTGATATTTCTCCCAGAAATCTTGATTCCAGTTTGTAACTCATCCAGTCCAGCATTTTGCATGATGTGCTTTGCATATAAGTTAAATAAACAGGGTGAAAATAAACAGCCTTGCCATACTCATTTCTCAATCCTGAACAAGTCATTTGTTCCATACAGAGTTGCAACTATTGCTTCTTGACCTGCATACACATTTTTCAGTAGGCAGGTAAGATGGTCTGGTATTCCCATTTCTTTAAGAGTTTTCCAGTTTGTTATTATCCACGTGGTCAAAGGCTTTAACATAGTCAATGAAACTATGGTAGATTTTTTTTTTCTGGAATTCTCTTTTTCTGGAATTCTCTCTTGACAATTTGATCTCTGGTTCTTGAACATCTGCAAGTTCTCCATTCATGGAATGTTGAAGCCTAGCTTGGAGGATTTTGAGCATCTTCCATCTTACTAGTATGGAAGATGAGTGCAATTGTCTGGTGGTTTGAACAATCTTTATTAGTGCCTTTCTTACGAACTGGAATGAGGGTTGACCTCTTCCAGTCCTGTGGCCACTGCTGGGTTTTCCAAATTTGCTGACATATTGAGTGCAGCACTTTAATAGCATCATCGTTCAGGATTTTAAATAGCTCTGCTGGAATGCTATTACCTTCTCTAGCTTTATCGGCAGCAGTGCTTCCTAAGGCCCACTAGACTTCACATTCTAGGATGTTTGGCTCTAGGTGAGTGATCACACCATGATGGTTATCTGGGTCATAAAGATATTTTTTGTAGAATTCTTCTGTATATTCTTTCCATCTCTTCTTGATCTCTTCTGCTTCTATACAGACTTTACCATTTTTGTCTTTTATTGTGCCCATCTTTGGATGAAATATTCCTTTGATATTTCTACTTTTCTTGATGATATCTTTAGTCTTACCCTTTCTGTTGTTTTCCTCTATTTGTTTGCTTTTTTTCATTGAAGAAGGCCTTCTTGTCTCTCCTTGCTGTTCTCTGGAATTCTGCATTTAGTTGTGTGAACCTTTTCCTTTCTCCCTTGCCTTTTGTTTCTCTTCTTTCTTCAGTTGTTTGTAAAGCCTGCTTAGACAACCACTTTGCCTTCTTGCATTTGTTTTTCTTTGGGAAACAACTACCATTGTTGTTTGATTTAAAGATATTCGTGTCTTATTTCATAATCACTGAACTCCTGAGACTTTCAGAAAAAGTCAAAGTATACAATTCTTAATCTGTGATTAGTTTTAAAATAATAATAGAAATTAATTAAATTTTTCTTTTAGAGCATTTTTCAGGGTGGATACTGCAAATATTTAATTCATATATACTAGCTGGATACAAATACATACAAGCAATTTATAGCGTTTCAACATTTGGGTAATAAAGGAATTCTTTGCCATAAATATCAAGGGAAACTGGCTTTCCATTTGATAACATACTTCATAGTCACGTAATACCTCTCTCCATATAACCTTATTTATAAGAATAACTTTTCTATTAGGCAGGCACTAGATGCTTATCATAAAAGTTTTGAAGATAGAGTTTGAAATATATTACAAAAAAGTATCCTTGCCAGAAAAATCTATAGATATTTTGATATTTTACAGTTGTAGTTAGTTTACAATGGATATATGTATGCTTATATATGTAAATTTGTGTGTATATATGAGCATATATATATATATTTATTTATTTATTTATGCCTTCCCAGGTGGCACTACTGGTAAAGAACCCACCTGTCAATGCAGGAGACATAAGATATGTGGGTTTGATCCCCAGGTTGAGAAGATCCTCTGGAAGAGGGCATAGCAACCCACTCCATGGAGAAATCAATGGACAGAGGACCCTGGTATACAGTCCTAGGGTCACAGAGAGTCAGACACAACTGAACCAACTTAGCATGCATGAATATATATGTGTATATATACACACAGATAATTTACATATGACACTTATGCAACTTTTCCATAATGAACTTAATAGCTGTATTTCACTCGAGGAATTTTTCTATAAAATTAGTAAATAATTTTGTATACTGCAAAGATTTTATTTTTAACAATTCTCTTTATAAATGTTACTGCATTAAATGTTTTAGCACGACTCTTTCATTTTGTTATGATACATTCTTCAGATTGGTTAATAAGATAAAGGAGAAAACTTAAGTTATATGATATATCCAAAGGTCTCAGTTTTAAACATTTTATTTTTAATCCTATTTTGCTAACTTTCACTTTTTCTAATCAAGTATTTAAGCTAATGCAAATAATTTTTATTTCTGTTGAGTTAAAATTGTAGCTGAATTAATCAATTAAGAGTGACCACCACTTCTTGTACAATGTGCTTAGTCACTCAGCCATCTCCAACCCTTTGTGACCCCATGAGCTGTAGCCCGTGAGGCTCTTCTGTCCATGGGGATTTTCCAGGCAAGAATACTGGAATGGCTTGCTGTGCCCTTCTCCAGGGGATCTTCCCAAGCCAGGGATCAAACCCACGTCTCCCACACTGCAGTTGGATTCTTTACAATCCGAGCCACCAGGGAAGCCCAAGAATATTGGAGCGGGTAGCCTATCCCTTCTTCAGGGGATCTTCCTGACCCAGGAACTGAACTGGGGTCTCCTGCATTGAAGGTGGATTCTTTAGCAGCTGAGCTTCCAGGGAAGCCCTTCTTATACAATAAGCTGAAGGAAAAGAGACATCTAATGAGATAATCTCTGGTTCTGAGATATCTGGTCAGAAATATTAGTCTATCTACTCTGAAACATAGATCCAGTCTAGGACTACATCACTGGATATTCTTTATCTTAGTTTGGGCTGCCATTAAAAAATACCAAAGATTGGATGGATTGCACAACTGAAATTTATTTCTCACAGTTATAGAGTCTGGAAGTCCAAGATCAGGGTACCAACATGGTTGGGTTCTGGTGAGGGCTCTCTTCCTGGCTTGAAGTTGCCCACATTCTCCCTGTGCTCTCACATGGCAGAAAAAAAGAAAAAGAGAGAGAGAGATTGAAAACAGCTTTCTGGTCTCTCCTTATTAGGACACAAATCCCATCATGTCTAGGCCACTCTCATGATTGGTTTAAACCTCATCTCCAAAAGCTATCACTTTGGGAATCAGGGTTTCAACATAGGAATTTGGGGAAGGAAGGGCACAATTTAGGCCATAGCATTCTGCTACTTCAGATCATCCAGCTGAAAATCAAGTTCCCATCCACCCAGACGCCTCTAGTGGGTAGCACAAAGGCAGTGACCCTGTGGTACAGGAGGAGCCACTGCCAACACATATCATGAGCTACCTGCATACTAAGTTGGAAGATTTGACTGTTAAGAATCAAATGTTCAAAAAAAAGTGTGGAGAAATGGGCAGAGGATTACTTGGAGGTACTGCTCCTTTCTTCATTTTCTCATTTTCTAGTTTAAGAATCTGAATGAGCATATCAGGAAAAGTGTTCCTTTGCCTTTATTCTTCAGATTTATTCAACAATCATTGGAAATGCCAAACTCAATCCTGTATTCTGTCTCTGAAGTTGGCAAGAAGGCTTGAGTTGAGACATCACGTTTCTATAGCACAAATGACTTGCACTCTATCTGCATCTTATTACCTTATCAGAAGTCCTTTAAAATGTATTTTTTTAAAAATGATGCAAATGAATGTATTTGCAAGATGGAAATAGACTCACAGACATAGAAAACAAATTCATGGCTACCAAAGGGGAAAGTGTTAGTCACTTAGTCGTGTCTGACTCTTTGCAACCCCATGGACCCAGGCTTCTCTGTTCATGGAATTCTCCAGGTAAAAATAGTGGAATGGGTACCCATTCCCCTCTCCAGAGGATCTTCCCAACCCAGGGGTCAAACTCAGGTCTCCTGTAATGCAGGCAGGTTCTTTACAGATTGAGCCATCGAAGCAGAAGAAAGGTATAAATTATCAGTTTGGGGGTAAAATATATTCACTACTATATATAAATAGAGGCTTCCCAGGTAGCACTAATGGTAAAGAACCCATCTGCCAATGCAGGAGACATAAGAGATGAGGGATCAATCCCTGGGTTAGAAAGATCCCCTGGATGAAGGCACGACAACCCACTCCAACATTCTTGCTTGGAGAATTGCATGGACAAGGGAGCCTGGAAGGTTACAGTCTACAGGGTCACAAAGAGTCAGACATGATTAGAGCAACTTAGTACAGCACAGCATATATACATAGATAAGCAATAAGGACCTATTGTAGAGTACAAGGAACTATATTCAACATCTTATAATAACTTATAATGGAAAATAATATAAAAAAGGAATATATATATATTCAAACTGAATCACTTTCCTGTTATACCTGAAACTAACACAACATTGTAAATCAACTATATTTCAATAACAGTTTATTTAAAAATGCAATGCTTCAGCCTTCTACAGAGACTTTTAATATTTGGATTAAGTCAGCTAATCTGAAGAATTTATGACTTGTTCTCCTCCCTCAAAGAAGTCTTTCCTCCAAGCACATTTGTCACAGTACCATTCTTAAAATCTAGCATAGCGTATACTTCTAAGCCCAAGCTAAAACACACATACACAGTTTCCAGGGAAATTCAATATTTGTTCTTTTTTTAAAAAAATCTATGTTGGAGTACAGTTGATTTACAATGCTGTGTTTCACATGTACAGCAAAGTAAATCAGTTATACATCTACCTTTATCCACTCTTTTTTTAAGATCCTTTTATCTTATAGGCCATTACAGATAATTGGGTAGAGTTCCCTATGCTATATAAAAAAAATTTAATCATGTTTTTACCCATTATAGTTCACTTTTTGGTGGTTATATCACTGGGATAATATCTTCCTTTTTTAAACAAAAATTATAAAAGTAACATGATTAAGAACTTTAGCAATATAAATGTAGTATTTTACTATTATCAAACACTTTCATGGGCAATAATATTTTTTGACATTGATATCAGCTCTGTGAGATTTGAAAATAATTGTTCTTATCCTCATATTATGAATTAAAAAACAGAAGCATATTAAGGACATAGTGTGTCTTTAAGCCCATAAATATTAAAAGAAAAGGTCAGAAATTGAATTAGAGATATTTAAATACAAGCTTAAAAAAAATCATACTCTTGACAGTACTCCATAGGGCTTTCCTTCATTATCAGCAGTTTCATGCATTTATATTTTCACTAATTTATTGAAATTAAAAGAAAATTAGAAATATATTTTCCTGGAGAATCTGAAATCACTATGCACAATCAAACCCCCAAAATGTCTGCATTTCTTTTATAACAGCCATGAAGTCCTTGTATTTTCACAAAGCCATTTCCACTTTTTGGAATAACTATGCTTCTGTAGGCATCTGGTCCCATCACTTCATGGAAAATAGATGGGGAAACAGTGGAAACACTGTCAGACTTTATTTTTTTGGGCTCCAAAATCACTGCAGATGGTGATTGCAGCCATGAAATAAAAAGACACTTACTCCTTGGAAGAAAAGTTATGACCAACCTAGATAGCATATTCAAAAGCAGAGACCAGCAAAGGTCCTTTGCCAGCAAAGGTCCATCTAGTCAAGGCTATGGTTTTTCCAGTGTTCATGTATGGATGTGAGAGTTGGACTGTGAAGAAAGCTGAGTGCTGAAGAATTGATGCTTTTGAACTGTGGTGTTGGAGAAGACTCTTGAGAGTCCCTTGGACTGCAACGAGATCCACCCAGTCCATTCTGAAGGAGATCAGCCCTGGGATTTCTTTGGAAGGAATGATGCTAAAGCTGAAACTCCAATACTTTGGCCACCTCATGCGAAGAGTTGACTCATTGGAAAAGACTCTGATGCTGGGAGGGATTGGGGGCAGGAGGAGAAGGGGACGACAGAGGATGAGATGGCTGGATGGCATCATGGACTCGATGAACGTGAGTTGGAGTGAACTCCAGGAGTTGGTGATGGACAGGGAGGCCTGGCGTGCTGCGATTCATGGGTTCACAAAGAGCCAAACACAACTGAGCAACTGAACTGAACTGAACTGAGGCTTATATAAAGTAGTTCATTAGTATCTGATTTTTATGCTTATGTAATATAATTGCCTCACTGTAATTAGAAGGATGCTTATTTTTGCCTAAAGTTAGACATTTCATTTTTATTCCTTTTTGACTCTTGGGTCAGAGATACAAAATTAAGAAGAAATTTATATAATTATTCTGTGTGTTTCAAAAGTTCTAGAATGTCTAATCAATTTAAGTCATGAAATAGTTTTTTCTCTTTCTTCAAAATCTGTAAATTCAGGAAAATATAAAGCCCTTTCAACATAATTCAATCAGAAAGTCACCTTTTATTTCACTCTGCCTAACCTAGTTCTTATTATCAACATTCTTAGCCTATAGTAAAAAATTAATTAAAATTTCATTTTAATTGCTACATTGCTGGCGTTTTAAAAAGCAAGACCTATTTTAAACAATTTTACAACTTTTGTTCCCAACTTCACTTCATTCTTGTATTCATTTATCAAATGTTCCTCCTATTCCACTATGTAATTGAATAGGAAGATAAATAGGGCATATCCTTGTTTTGCCTCTCTATATTACAGATTCTAAATGAGCAGGAAAAATAGCCATAGTAGAATATAATAAATGCCATAATAGAGGGGTGTATGTGGTACTTCCATAACACAGAGGATGAAGAGGACACACTCCATCTTCAGACAGATTGGTTGTCAGGGGAGTTTTCCCAGAGAAGGTTGCTTTCAATCAGAGTTCTATAGTGTTTGAAACAGTTTGCCAGATGGACCAGACAGGAAATAGGGAAACGGCACAAAAAATCAGATATTTTAAAGTGCAAGGATTTTTCATGCAGAGTGAGTAAAACATTATTTAAAGAAAAGGAAAGTAAAGGTTATGGGCCAGGTGGCTTAGCTGGAGAAGAACTTTTAAATGTTAAATTTGAAAGGGACATTGAGGTATGGATGAACTGTGGGCAATGGAGTAGGGCAGAACTTGGCTTGAATCCTGCTTCTAGCCTGTAATGACTGTTTCACCTTGGACAAATTACTTGACAGCTCAAAGACTTGGTTTCCATATTGAAATATGGGCTTAAACTAATATATTCATATACTTTTATGGCTTTTTCAGGTTTAAGTAAAATAATAAAATTTATGTGATGAGCACAGTGCCTAATTGTACTAAGTTTTCAATGCTATTGTTACTTGTTTTGCTTTAGTATTATTAGGCTTTTTCCATCTTTCCAGCAGCTGTATAGAGGACTTGCTGGGACAGGAAGATGCTGCAGGCTGTGGAATCTCTTCACAGAATCTCTTAATATAGTACAATCATCCACTGTATAGAACAAAGTTAGGAAAACAACAATATTTATAACAAAAAGAGAAACATTATCTTAATTTATTTAGTGCCTCATAGCAGGACATAAATAAATTCAGGTAATATTGACTGACTGGCTGAGCATGCACACAAACACACACACACACACACACACACACACATATGGAAAGATAGAGCCAGAGAAACATAAAAGCAGAGAAAGACAGACAGAAAGGGACAAACAGAGGACAGAGACAGACAGAGAGGGAGGGAAAGACAGATTTATTTTAAGGAATTGGCTGTCTTGATTGTGGGGGCTAGAAAGTCTGCAATCTGTAGGGTAGCAAGCAGGCTAGAAATGCAGGAAGAATTTCTGTTACAGTTTCTGGCAGAATTCCTTCTCCTTCAGAAAGCCTGTTTTGGCTCCCAAGGCCTTTAACTGATTGGCCTTCACATTATGCAAGATTCTGCTTTATTCAATATCCACTGATTAGAAATGTTGATCACATCTAAAGACATGACTTCACAGCAGCATCCAGACTGGTGTTTGACCAAACAACTGGACAGCACAATCTACTCTAGTTGACACGTAAAATCAACCATCACGATAGGGCTGATGAAACCAAGGTTATTATGTTTAATTTATAACTTGTGATGCCCAGTCCTGGCGAGACCTGATGCTGGGAAAGACTGAAAGGCAGGAGGGGAAGGGGGATGGCAGAGGATGAGATGGTTTGATGGCATTAACAGCTAGATGGACATGAATTTGAGCAAGCTCCAGGAGCTGGTAATGGACAGGAAAGCCTGACGTGCTGAAGGCCATGGGGTCACAAAGAGTCAAACACTACTTAACGACTGAAATGAACTGAATGATAATATATGAAATAGCCAAGAGTTTGTGGAAAGTTGAAGTTGACATTCAAGCCCCAGTATATCTGATTCCATACTCAGCATGAGTTACCCATATGTGGTACCATCTCCTAATAGAAGACGATGTGAAGGAGAGAAAACATGTGTGAGCCATGTCTATATGTGGAAAATGAGGAAGAAGAGGAAACAATAGGAAACAATTGTTTTCTATACTTTATTTTAAATCATTAAGTGGTTGGTAGAGAGAATCTGTTAAGAAATGATTGTGGAGGATGAAGAAATGGTAAAATTTTAAATCTATTTTAATCTATTTTAAATCAGGTAAGTTTTAGTCTTACAAGACCTTAAAATCAACATGGTACTTCTCTAAGTAAAAATTTTCCATGAAAAAAAAAAAATCACCATTGTTCCTTCCCTCCTTCCTTTTCAAATGTCATCCATGCTGCATGAAATGACTTTCCACATTTTTCCACGCACAACACACAACTCCTCCAAATTTTAGATGGACTAGAGTCTTCTTTGTGAAGCCTTCTGTGAATTACCAGGCACACATAGTCATAGTTCCCTGTGCTGTTATAGGACATATCTCTGTTAATGCTGATACCCTCTACAGTGAACTTGAGGTGAGGACCCTTGTCTGACCCAGCTTCGAATACCCAGAAACTAACAAAACACTAGAACTCCATCACCAGGCAATGAATCCCTGCTGAATGAATATAGATTAGTCTTCTCATTTTATTTATATCAATATGCCTATGGTTGTTCTGGAGTACAAGATACTATGACAGCTTTATAAATCCTCTTAAATATCCAGCTTTAAATATAAACTAACAGGTGGACTGTCCCGTAAAGTACAATTGACTTTGTAAAATGTTGTTTCTGGACTCAATCATATCTCTCTTTGTTTGGCTAGTCTCAGCATTGACTCCAAATTATGTATCATTCTTATGCCTATATATTTATGTGATTAGATGTGCTAGAAAAAAAATACCATTGATACATGTCAGTGTTGATTATGGTGTAACTTGAACCAAACCTAAAAACAATTAAAGGGCTAAAAGAAAGAGTATGTACCACCTTACTATATCAGCATTTTAAAAGGTTTCAATTTCTCTCATATTGAAACAGGCAAGCAAATTAGCCTTATGTACAATATTTTCGTTTTTCTGGCTTGTAACCCATGTGTTCCTTCGTTGTATTTTGTTTCTTATTTTTGAGTGGGGTGGAGGGGGTCAAGGTATTTCATTGAGGGGTTACAAAATTTCATCTTCATATAATTGATGCCAATTCTAATCATTGCAATTTAGTTAATGACGGCGACTTTAGAAGTATATCCTGCTTCCCTGATGGTTCAAACAGACAGGAAGCTTCTTGAAATTCAGGAGACCCAGGTTCGATTCCTGGGTTGGGAAGAAACCCAGGAGAAGGGGATGGTAATCCACTCCAGTATTCTTGCCTGGAGAATTCCATTAACAGAGGAGCCTGGTGGGCTATAGTTCATGGGATCACAAAGAGTCAGACATGACTGAGCCGCTAACACTTTCTTTTCACTTTAGAAGTCTATACTCTGAAGATCATGGCATCTGGTCCCATCACTTCATGGGAAATAGATGGGGAAACAGTGGAAACAGTGTCAGACTTTATTTTTTTGGGCTCCAAAATCACTGCAGATGGTGACTGCAGCCATGAAATTAAAAGACGCTTACTCCTTGGAAGAAAAGTTATGTCCAACCTAGATAGCATTTTCAAAAGCAGAGACGTTACTTTGCTGACTAAGGTCCGTCTAGTCAAGGCTATGATTTTTCCTGTGGTCATGTATGGATGTGAGAGTTGGACTGTGAAGAAGGCCGAGCGCTGAAGAATTGATGCTTTTGAACTGTGGTGCTGGAGAAGACTCTTGAGAGTCCCTTGGACTGCAAGGAGATCCAACCTGTCCTTTCTAAAGGAGATCAGCCCTGGGATTTCTTTGGAAGGAATGATGCTGAAGCTGAAACTCCAGTACTTTGGCCACCTCATGTGAAGAGTTGACTCACTGGAAAAGACTCTGATGCTGGGAGGGATTGGGGGCAGGAGGAGAAGGGGACGACCGAGGATGAGATGGCTGGATGGCATCACGGACTCGATGGACGTAAGTCTGAGTGAACTCCGGGAGATGGTGATGAACAGGGAGGCCTGGCGTGCTGCGATTCATGGGGTCGCAAAGAGTCGGACACAACTGCGCGACTGAACTGAACTGAACTCTGCTCCAACTATAATGAACCTGAGTCTGTTTTGAAGGAAGAGCAAGTCCATGTGAAAGCTGATTTTTACATTCACTTCTGAGGCTCTGAAATTCCATCTGCCTGTGCGCCATTGGGCCCCATCACAAGTAGGTCAGACTCTTTCAAGGCACATAGGTGTTTTAGGAAAATTGTGCCTGGCAGGTTGCACACCTAGCACACACATCAATGACAGAACACAGGTCTCTTCTCTCAGCTAAAGCCAACTTCTCATTCGTGTTTGTATCTGTATATGGTTTGGGGCCAAAAATAAATAGATAAGCAGAGACTTTGACTAATGAAGACACATTGGGTGTATAGATAGGATTATGTTTTACATTATCTTAAATTTGAATAATGTCAGCATATAAAATCCAAGAAAGAGAAATAAAATATTCACTAACTTTCATTAAAGAATCAATTCATTTTAAATAAAAATTCACAGATATGTTCATTTATGACAACTTAATTTTAAAAAGTATATTAAAAAAAAAAAACTTTTTAGTTAGAAATATGTTTTTTAT
>SJYT01055680.1:198537-221273 GCA_006410635.1 Cephalophus harveyi | reverse complement strand
CTTAATTTTTAAAAGTGTATAAAAAAAACTTTTTAGATAGAAGAATGCTTTTGATTTAAAATAGTAGGCAGAGTATTCTAAGGTTATTGAATTAGTCACATTTGACCTAAACTGATGTAGGTGAAATATTTGTGTCTGTATCCTTTTA
Organism: Cephalophus harveyi; assembly: GCA_006410635.1. Lineage (NCBI taxonomy): Eukaryota > Metazoa > Chordata > Mammalia > Artiodactyla > Bovidae > Cephalophus > Cephalophus harveyi. Next base: position 221,125 of record SJYT01055680.1, on the reverse strand, counting down.
TTCTTTCACTGATTCCTTGTGTAACATGTGTGGTTGATTTTAAGCCTCTAAATAAACTGAATTGCTAACTTAATAACAATCTGTGAAATAGTAATACAAAATATCTTCTATTCATATCAAAACCTCACATTTTCTCTGTTATGCTAAATCATTCAATTATGTGGATACATTACAAATTATAATTAGGTTATTATATCCACTTCTTAAATGAATGTGCATATTTGGATTAGGAGGTCTTGTTCTTAATCTCCTTTTAGGTTTAATGAGTCAAGACATTTGTATTAATCTCTAGGAGGATGCTCTTAAAGAGTGCCTTCTGGAAGCTTCTAAGAAGGCAGCCAGCCCCTTCTCTCTTCTCAGCTGTACCTTTAGGCATTTTAAGGTGCTTTACATACTCTGCTAATACTGGCCTCATTTCTTTCTCTCCTGTATTTTCACAGCATAATTTAACAAGCATTTAGTGAGTGTCCACTAGGTGTCAGACAATCTCCTAATCATTGCAAGAAACTATCTTCACATTTGTGAAAATGAAACAAGAAGAAAGTATGAGAAAGAGGTGATTTCTGCTATTTTTTTCTTTGAAAATGTTAAAGTAGCCTACTTCATAAACACTTCACAACTGGAGCTGACTTCACAATTGATTTAATTATAACAGTATTTCTTTAAAAAGTGGTTTTGAGTAACAAAGTAACGCACAAGGTAATGATTCTCTTAAAAACTCATTTGTAGACGATGTCACATTGTTCACACAGAAGAAAATATAAAGAAGTTTGTAAATAATCTTGTTTTAGAGGCCTGGCATGCTGCGATTCATGGGGTCGCAAAGAGTCGGACATGACTGAGCGACTGAACTGAACTGAACTGAACCGATCCAATCTTAAAACAAAAATAAAAATTCAGATTAAAAAAATACAGTTGGGTGTCTTGACAATGTATTATAAAAGAGTTCTATTTTTCTTTCCCTTATGCAATACTGTTTTGAAAATACTTTGGCATGCTCTTAACTGAAAACAAACTGTAAGGTAAAAGCAATTACTTTATAAAATAATTTATAAATTCTATACAGTCCATGAAATTCTCCAGGCCAGAATACTTGAGTGAGTAGCCATTCCCTTCTCCAGGGAATCTTCCCAACCCAAAGATTGAATCCAGGTCTCCTGCATTGCAGGCGGATTCTTTATCAGCTGAGCAACCTGGAAAACCCAATTTATAAATGTTGTCCATTAAAAGAAGGTGAATATTTTAAACTGATACAAAATCCTACATATATGGGAATTTACATTATTTTGAAAAGAAAAATTTAATCTCCAACTTCATATCTAAAGACATCTCTCTGAAGATTTTTGTTATTATATTCATCCTAAAATCTCCAATTTCCTATCTCCATTCTGTTTAATTCTATTAGTTTACCTTGTTTCTTAGTCTCATTGTGAAAGTTGTTCCCCATATTTGCTGACTCATTTAATATATTTTATTATTAGTAGTAGTATTGACTATTTGGAAATCCTACTTCTGTTGTGATTTGCTGTGGTTGGTCCCAGGTGCCATATAAAATGGACATTATGTACTGCTACTACTGAGAAGATATGCCGGGGTCATTTCTTTTGCATATGAGCTTTTCCCTATCTCCTGGGTGTAATGAGCTCCCAAGAAAGTTTCTCTATCTCTTAATTCTCAGGGCTGACACTCACTACTCCAGCTCAAGATCAAGTGCCACTACTGCTAATTCTGAGCAGAAACGGGAGGGACTTAAACAGTCTAGTTCTTCCAAATCTATTTTTCCCATTAGTCACCTTGACAACAAATGTTTCCAAGTCCATTTCTGCATCTTGCATGCATTGATTCAGCTTGGCACACAGATGCTTCTCCTACTGCTTTTGAAGCAATTATCTGTTGTACAAGTTCTGGGAAGTGGAAGTATTGTACAAGTTTCTTCAGGCTTGGGATCTGAGTCTGTCTATTTTCTAAATTCTAGGGTTCCCATCAGTATTTTTGTCAAGAGATATCAATTTTCTTGTTGTGCTGAATTTCTATAGATTTATTCTCTTTTTGTGAAATAATCTTTTTGGTCCATACATGAGATGGTAAATGAAAGAGAGAGTGTATTTTTTCTCACTTCATTATTTTGCCCCAATATTTTAACGATCTCTGCTTTGCTATTGTCTGTGTTGTAGGTTTGTATTTTTTTCAATACCTTAAATATTGTACTTTTTTATATGATTTTTAACTTCAATACAGAGACTTTTATTTGAAAATGTGCTGCTTTCCTTGATTCTTTCTTTCTTTTTCTCAGGAAATGACAGCAAGATTCCCCCATTCCTTACACCAAACTGCAAAGTCCTTGTTTTCTCTTTGAAACCTATTCCTTCCATGTTAACTAACCACTGAGATTTTCTCTTTTTAAAGAAAAAAAAAAAAAAAACAAACAAACAGTATTTATTTATTCTTTTGGTGCACTGGGTCTTAGTTTCAGCACGTGGGATCTTCCATCACATGTGGGATTTTTAGTTGCAGCACAAGAGATCTACTTCCAGGGCCAGAGATCAAACCCAGGTCCCTACCTTGGGAACACGGAGTCTTAGCTACTGTGGGAAGTTCCCACCTGAGATTTATAATCTGTGTAACTGTTCTTTTCTTCCTGATGTGCGTGCGTGAGTGCTCAATCACTTCAGTACTATCTGACTTTTTGTGCCCCCATGGACTGTAGCCCACCAGGCTGCTCTGTCCTTGGGATTCTCCAGGCAAGAATACTGGAGTAGGTTGCCATTTCCTCCTCCAGAAGATCTTCCTGATCCAGGGATTGAAACCGTGTCTCCTGCACTTGCAGATTCTTTACTGCTGAGCCACGAGGGAAGTCCCTTTTTTCCTGATATTTTTATGTTAAATATTTTCAAATTTTCCCTCTTTATTCCCACTTTCACTTTTGGTTCCACATCCATCATTTCTTGACTGGCCTACTGCATTCACCTCAATGGCCATTGCCTTTTAACATGCCTAACTAATCAGCTTATTTCACAGCAAATAAAATTACTTCTAAAGTATAAATCAGATGTGTTTTCCCGCAAATCCCCAATGGATCTGGAGAATGACCTGTCATCCCAGATGGAGCAAAAGATTCTTCATGATTTTCTGCTCATCTCTCTGATTTTTGGAATCCATTAAGTTTGGAGTCTTTTTTTTTTTTTTTTTCCCTCCTCTGGTTTTCGATGCTTTTTCTTGTATCCTGATTGTCTCAATTGAGAAATCTTGTAACCCTAATGTGTAAAATGATACCTCTTCTGAAAGATATTTCTAAATATTTCTTGAATATATATTGAATACAGAAACCAAATGCTGAACCAATGGATTCTTGATGCCATTATCTAAAGTTTCCCCCTGTTTTTGTTTTTTCAAGCATTTAGCTTCTGGCCTCAGTCTTCCATATGCTTTTCAGTAAGCCAAACCAAAAACAAAACCAAAAAACTCCCTGAGAAAAATGTAAGTAGTACACTGGGCTCACCCTTCTTTGAAGCTTTATATTGACCACCAACCTAGAAAAATCATCTTGGTGCTTCACTCCCTATATAAATACAAATTAACATTAACTTGATGATGTTAGATTGATCCATGCAAAATTAAAAGTTTAAAACTTTTTTCTTGGTCAAAAAAATCAGAGATGGGCAACTTTATGTGATTTAACCTACTATGTACAGTATTATATAATAAATCACATATATAATTATATAAATTACATAAAGTTTCCCAAATCAGAATTTTTTGACTAAGAAAAAATTTTAAACTTTTTATTTTATATGGCTCAATCTAATATCAACAAGTTAATGTTGGTAAAGAATCCACCTACAATACAGGAGATTCCAGTTCTATTCCTCAGTTGGGAAGATCTACTGAAGGGACAGGCTACTCCCTCCAGTATTCTTGGGCTTCCTGGTGATGTCAGACAGTAAAGAATCTGCCTGCAATGTGGGAGACCTGGGTTCAATCCCTGGGTTGGAAAGATCCCTTGGAGAAGGAAATGGCTACCCAGTATTCTGGCCTGGAGTATTCCATGGACTTATAGTCCATGGGCTTGCAAAAAGTCAGACATGACTGATTTTTACTTCACATTGTAATGTACAGAATAATTTCTCTGTCCTAAATTTGGTCTGTGCTCCACCTATTCACCTCTTCCTCCCTTATCTCAAGCCCTGGCAATTGTTTATTTTTTTACTCTCTCAATAGCTTTTGCCTTTTGTCATATATTTAGAATCATACAGTATATATCCTTTCCAGACTGGCTTCTTTCAATTATAATAAGCATTTCAGCCTTCTTTATGTCTTTATCATGACTTGGTAGCTCATTTATTTTTAATGCTTCTTAATATTCCATTGTTCAGATGTACCACAATTTCTTTATTTGTTTACCTGCTGAAGGACATCTTTGTTGCTTTCAAGCTTTGGCAATTATAAATAAAGCTGTTTTTAAGTTGCATGTGCAGGTTTTTGTATACACTTAAATTTTCAACTCACTTGGATAAATATCAAAGGCATGATTGTAGAATCATATGGCAGTAGTACCACATTTAGTTTTATATGAAAATACCAAACTGTCTTCCAAAGTGGTGGTGCCATTTTGCATCCCCACCATGCTTTACCACTTCTGATTGCTGAGAGGACTCTTGTTTACCATTCAGATATAAGTCAGTCCTCATTTCTTTAAGAAACCCTCATCATCACCTTTAAAATTAGAAATTTTGTTCTCCACTTCACCATAAGTCTTGATGTTTTAAAGCATAGGTTAAGTAGACACTTTGCTGTGCTGTGCTTAGTTATTCAGTCATGTCCAACTCTTTACGACCTCATGGACATGGACATAGCCTGCCGGGCTCCTCTGTCCATGGGGAATCTCCAGGCAAGAATACTGGAGAGGGTTGCCATACCCTCCTCCAGGGGATCTTCCTAACCCAGAGATCAAACCCAGGTCTCCTGCATGGTGGATTCTTTACCATCTGAGCCACCAGGGAAGCCCAAGAATAATGAAGTGAATAGCCTATCTCTTCTCCCAGGGAACTTCCCAAGCCAGGAGTCGAACCTAGGTCTCCTGTCTTCAAGGTGGTAGTTCTTTACTAGCTGAGCTACCAGGGAAGTCCTAAGTAGGCCCTGTGCTGTGCTAAGTTGCTTCAGTCATGTCTGACTTTTTGCCACCCCAGGGACTGTAGCCCATCAGGCTCCTCTGTCCGTGAGAGTCTTCAAGCAAGAATACTGGAGTGGGTTCCCATTCCCTTCTCCAGGGTAAGTAGACCCTAAATGGGGCCAAATCTAAGAAAGGAAGATGCCCTTCCAAGGGTCACCTTTCAAAAGGTTATGGTACGTCATGGTGACTCACATCAAACGCCAGAGCTGAGTAATTGAGAATGACATGCTTTAGGGCAGAAAAAATGTGGATATGGCTGGTGTCTTTTTAGACTCTGCCACATTCGTCTATGGTTACATGAAATGAGCTTAATTACAGATTGCTTAGCGCTTCTACTGTGGGATGTACTTTGGAATGACGCTCCTGTCTGAGCACCACACTGGGAAGAGAGACTTCCTCCTTTTGACACTGAAGCAGGATTTGGCAGGTTAGGACAGCAGAATGTTCTAACACATGGTGTTTCCTGTCGGACTGGACACAGAGCTGACATAATCAGCAGGGGTCAAGATTTTGAGGGAGGTAGGGGCCCCTCATCTCAAGTTTGTCCTTTGAAATTATGACCTACGAACAAAATTCTTCAGGAAATTTGAGGAGAACATAGCGACATCCAGAAATCAGCCAATTTATACATAATTCTTAAGGGTTAAGAATTGACAAAAATTACTTAGGAAAGGTAATTGGTAGGGGAATAAACGCCTCAAAATCAGCAGAAAGCAAATGCCATTGAAATATAACTAGTAAATATGAAACAGGATCTACCAGTTATAGAAACACTTGTTGTAGTTGTTTCAGTTCAGTTCAGTTCAGTCGCTCAGCTGTGTCCGACTCTTTGCGACCCCATGAATCGCAGCACACCAGGCCTCCCTGTCCATCACCATCTCTCGGAGTTCACTCAGACTCACGTCCATCGAGTCAGTGATGCCATCCAGCCATCTCATCCTCGGTCGTCCCCTTCTCCTGCCACTAAGTGTTTTTCAACTCTGTGGACTGTAGCCCACCAAGCTCCTCTACCCATGGGATTTCCCAGGCAAGAGTACTAGTTTGTCATTTCTTTCTCCAGGGGATCTTCCCATCCCAGGAATCAAACTCACATCTCCTGCTTTGGCAGGTGGATCCTTTACCACTGAGTTACGAGGAAAGCCCCACAGGAATTATTAAAGATCAAAATAAAATAATGCATATTATTGTACTTTGGAATAACATGCTATATAAGGCAAAATATTATTTATCATAGAAATAAATATCTTTTAGCTCCTCTGTGAAAAAATTTAAATAACTGCATTCTAATTCTGTTAATATTCTTTGTTGGGTAAAATTGATATGAGAAAAATCCTCAAAATTATTTTATTTAGTATGAAAATACAAATGTACTAACTTTAATTTTGTATTTTTTGTAATATTCTGGTGTTTTTATTCAGAAGGACTTTGTTCACAAACTAAAGAATTCAATGAAAGCCCTCAAGAGGGCTGAGCTGTTATAATTTTAACTTTTCATGTTGAAAAAATGTTTATCACCAGCTTTTAAAACTGTAGTCACATGTTTAAATGCTTGCCAAACATTTATTGTTTTTCTCATCATTAAACCAAGTGAAGCTGACAGGAATGAGGGTTTCTGCCAAGAAGAGACATTTGTTTTTTCTTCCTTAAGAATTAGGTAATAGAGATTAGACACCTTAATTCCATAAATACTAAAATTTCTAGGAGATTTTACAAAGATTTTTGACCTTTAGTACATTTTTGTATCATCTGACAGTGTTCAAAATGCATATATTGTTTTATTTGTAATATAGATTTGTATCATTTATATTTGCTATAAGAGTATTAAGTGATTTATTCATGTTGCTGATGACAAAAGACTATCATTAAATATAGGACTGATTAAGAACATTGCGGAGAAGGCAATGGCACCCCACTCCAGTACTCTTGCCTGGAAAACCCCATGGATGGAGGAGCCTGGTAGGCTGCAGTCCATGGGCTCGCAAAGAGTTGGACATGACTGAGCGACTTCACTTTCAGTTTTCACTTTCATGCATTGCAGAAGGAAATGGCAGCCCACTCCAGTGTTCTTGCCTAGAGAATCTCAGGGACAGGGGGAGCCTGGTGGGCTATGTCTATGGGGTCGCACAGAGTCGGACACAACTGAAGTGACTTAGCAGCAGCAGCAGCAGCAAGAACATTGACTCAGATATTAAACTTTCAGTGTCAAACCTTATTTTGACAAATTTTATCTGAGAGACCTTGGGTAAATTAATAAGAGCTCTCTCACTGAAATATTCTAACGATTTAAAGAGTTGACATCTGTAAATGACTTAGAATGATGCATTTGACATTCAAAATCAATCAGTGTAATTAACAGCATTAACAGAATAAAAAATAAGATCAATATAACCATCTTAAGAAATGCACAGAAATCATCTGACAAAATTCAATACCCAATTGTGAGAAACAGTTTCAGTGACCTAGGTATCAAAGGGAACATCTTTAATATAATAAAAGATGTCCATGAAAACCAATACCTAACCTAATACTTAGTGTAAGGACCACACATTTCCTATGATGGGAACAAGGCAAGGACACCTGCTCTCAGTATTATTCAACATTTTGTTGGAGTTCTTAGCCACTGCAAACAGAAAACAAATAAATTTGTTTAGTAAATATGGAAAGAAGAAATTATTTTATTTTCAGAAAATTCAATTGCTTTTTGTATAAAAGACTAATCAGGAAAAAATGCTGTAACAACAGGCCTCCCTGTCCATCACCATCTCTCGGAGTTCACTCAGACTCACGTCCATCGAGTCAGTGATGCCATCCAGCCATCTCATCCTCGGTCGTCCCCTTCTCCTGCCACTAAGTGTTTTTCAACTCTGTGGACTGTAGCCCACCAAGCTCCTCTACCCATGGGATTTCCCAGGCAAGAGTACTAGTTTGTCATTTCTTTCTCCAGGGGATCTTCCCATCCCAGGAATCAAACTCACATCTCCTGCTTTGGCAGGTGGATCCTTTACCACTGAGTTACGAGGAAAGCCCCACAGGAATTATTAAAGATCAAAATAAAATAATGCATATTATTGTACTTTGGAATAACATGCTATATAAGGCAAAATATTATTTATCATAGAAATAAATATCTTTTAGCTCCTCTGTGAAAAAATTTAAATAACTGCATTCTAATTCTGTTAATATTCTTTGTTGGGTAAAATTGATATGAGAAAAATCCTCAAAATTATTTTATTTAGTATGAAAATACAAATGTACTAACTTTAATTTTGTATTTTTTGTAATATTCTGGTGTTTTTATTCAGAAGGACTTTGTTCACAAACTAAAGAATTCAATGAAAGCCCTCAAGAGGGCTGAGCTGTTATAATTTTAACTTTTCATGTTGAAAAAATGTTTATCACCAGCTTTTAAAACTGTAGTCACATGTTTAAATGCTTGCCAAACATTTATTGTTTTTCTCATCATTAAACCAAGTGAAGCTGACAGGAATGAGGGTTTCTGCCAAGAAGAGACATTTGTTTTTTCTTCCTTAAGAATTAGGTAATAGAGATTAGACACCTTAATTCCATAAATACTAAAATTTCTAGGAGATTTTACAAAGATTTTTGACCTTTAGTACATTTTTGTATCATCTGACAGTGTTCAAAATGCATATATTGTTTTATTTGTAATATAGATTTGTATCATTTATATTTGCTATAAGAGTATTAAGTGATTTATTCATGTTGCTGATGACAAAAGACTATCATTAAATATAGGACTGATTAAGAACATTGCGGAGAAGGCAATGGCACCCCACTCCAGTACTCTTGCCTGGAAAACCCCATGGATGGAGGAGCCTGGTAGGCTGCAGTCCATGGGCTCGCAAAGAGTTGGACATGACTGAGCGACTTCACTTTCAGTTTTCACTTTCATGCATTGCAGAAGGAAATGGCAGCCCACTCCAGTGTTCTTGCCTAGAGAATCTCAGGGACAGGGGGAGCCTGGTGGGCTATGTCTATGGGGTCGCACAGAGTCGGACACAACTGAAGTGACTTAGCAGCAGCAGCAGCAGCAAGAACATTGACTCAGGTATTAAACTTTCAGTGTCAAACCTTATTTTGACAAATTTTATCTGAGAGACCTTGGGTAAATTAATAAGAGCTCTCTCACTGAAATATTCTAACGATTTAAAGAGTTGACATCTGTAAATGACTTAGAATGATGCATTTGACATTCAAAATCAATCAGTGTAATTAACAGCATTAACAGAATAAAAAATAAGATCAATATAACCATCTTAAGAAATGCACAGAAATCATCTGACAAAATTCAATACCCAATTGTGAGAAACAGTTTCAGTGACCTAGGTATCAAAGGGAACATCTTTAATATAATAAAAGATGTCCATGAAAACCAATACCTAACCTAATACTTAGTGTAAGGACCACACATTTCCTATGATGGGAACAAGGCAAGGACACCTGCTCTCAGTATTATTCAACATTTTGTTGGAGTTCTTAGCCACTGCAAACAGAAAACAAATAAATTTGTTTAGTAAATATGGAAAGAAGAAATTATTTTATTTTCAGAAAATTCAATTGCTTTTTGTATAAAAGACTAATCAGGAAAAAATGCTGTAACACATAAACTTAACATTGTAAGACCCAAATCAACATGAAAGAATTAATTGTATTTTACTACACTAGAAACAAACTATTGAAAATTAAAGCCATTTAAAAACTAATACTATTCACAGCAACTTCAAATAAAAAGTACTTGGAATAAATATGGCAAGCCTACTACAATGAAAACTGTAAAACAGAACAGAGAGAAATGAAAGATTTGAATAAATGGAAGCATAGATCATGTCATAAATTTAAAGAATTTAAACATATTATGTAATCCTTCCAAAAATAATATGCAAATTCAAAGTCAACCATGGAGTAATCCAACAGGTTTTCTTAATAGAAACTGTTAAGTTCATTCTAAAATGAACATAAAAATACAGAAGGGACACAGATAGAATGCGCAAACTACTTGATTTTAATACCACAATTACTATAAAGTGTCAGTTTCTCGGTTGTATCTGACTCTTTGCAACCCCATGGACTATAGCCCACCAGGCTCCTCTGTCTGTGGGATTCTCTAGGCAAGAATACTAGAGTGGGTTGCCATTCCCTTCTCCAGGGGATCTTCCCAACCCAGGGATCAAACCCGGGTTCCTGCATTGCAGGCAGATTCTTTGCTGTCCGAACTACCAAGGAAGCCCCATGGTTACTAGAAATCTATTAAATTAGGAGAATGTAGGATACATGAAAGATCAATGTGACAGAATAAAGAGTCTAGGAGTAGACATAACCATATATGAGCAATTAAATGTTGATTAAACATTAACGTAATTAACCAGGGAAAGGTTTTTCCCTTCAAGAAATGTTCTAAAACACCTTGGTGTTTGTACAAGGGAAAATGAGGATTAATATTCTTAACTCAAATGATTCACAAACATTAAATTGAAATGGATAATCAAACTGAGCATAAATATTCAAACCACAATGTCTTGGAAGAAGATTTAGGATTTTATCTTTGTGACCTCGAGGTCAAGATTTCTTATAAAAAGCACTAGAATCTTACAATGTAGAAAGAAATGGATATATTAGACTTTATCAATTTATACATTTCAACTCCTAAAAATAAATATTGAGAGAATGATAGAGCAAGTCACAATTTTGCAGAAAAGATTTAATAAATGTAAAGCTGTCTAAAAGACAAAGAATGTTCAAAGTGCAGCACAATTGCACGCATCTCACACGCTAGTAATGCTCAAAATTCTCCAAGCCAGGCTTCAACAGTACCTGAACAGTGAACTTCCAGATGTTCAAGCTGGACTTAGAAAAGACAGAGGAACCAGAAATCAAATTGCCAACATCTGCTGGATCACTGAAAAAGGAAGAGAGTTCCAGAAAAACATCTATTTCTGCCCTTTCAACTATGCCAAAGCCTTTGACTATGTGAATTACAACTAACTGTGGAAAATTCTGAAAGAGTTGGGAATACCAGATCACCCAACCAGCCTCTTGAGAAACCTGTATGCAGGTCAGGAAGCAACAGAACTGGACATGGAACAACAGACTAGTTCCAAACAGGGAAAGGAGTATGTCAAGGCTGTATATTGTCACCCTGCTTATTTAACTCACATGCAGAGTACATCATGAGAAATGCTGGGCTGGCTGAAGCACAGGCTGGAATCAAGATTGCTGGGAGAAATATCAATAACTTCAGATGTGCAGATGACACCACCCATATGGCAGAAAGTGAAGGAGAACTAAAGTGCCTCTTGATAAAAGTTAAAGAGGAGAGTGAAAAAGTTGACTTAAAGCTCAACATTCAGAAAACTAAGACCACAGCATCTAGTCCAATCACTTCATGGCAAATAGAAGGGGAAATGAAACAGTAAGAGACTTTATTTTCTTGGGCTCCAAAATCACTGGAGATGGTGATTGCAGCCATGAAATTAGAAGACGCTTGCTCCTTGGAAGAAAAGCTATGACCAACATAGACAGTATATTAAAAAGCAGAGACATTACTTTGCCAACAAAGGTCTGTCTAGTCAAAGCTATGGTTTTTCCAGTAGTCTCACATGTGTGTATGTAAGAGTTGGACTATAAAGAAAGCTGAGTGCTGAAGAATTGATGCTTTTAAAATGTGGTATTGAAGAAAATTCTTGAGAGTCCCTTGGACTGCGAGGAGATCCAACTAGTCCATTCTAAAGGAAATTAGTTCTGAATATTCATTGGAAGGACTGATGCTGAAGCTGAAACTCCAATCCTTTGGCCACCTGATGTGAAGAACTGACTCATTGGGAAAGACCATGATGCTGGGAAAGATTGAAGGCGGAGGAGAAGGGGACAACAGAAGATGAGATTGTTGGATGGCATCACCGACTCAATGGACATGAGTTTGAGTAAACACTGGGAGTTGGGGATGGACAGGGAGGCCTGGTGTGCTGCAGTTCATGGGGTCGTAAAGAGTCAGACATGACTCAGTGACTGAAGTGAACTGAACTGATAGCTGTCTGAAGACTTGTATTCAGAATATTTATGTATGTGTCTTTATGTTTGCAAGCATATCTAATAATTGAATCATAATAATAGATTATAAAATTTGCAAACTACTTCTGAATCTACTACATGAAATAATGCTTTACATATCAGTCTTCAGGGAAATATAAATTAAAACTACAATGATATATTATTTCATATTAATTTTATTTACTAAAATTAAAGGCTGATAGTATTAAAAATTAGTATGTGTAGCAAGTGAATCACACACACATTCCCTCTGGAGTACATGATGCTACGATCATTTCAGAACAATTTGGCAGGTATTTTGTTTGTTTTATTAAAGAAGACCTGACACTATGAACCATCTCTCCAGACTTACAGATACATGGCACAGCGATTATTCTCAGAATAGTTACAAAAACTTATCATAGTAGTCAGAAGAGTAAAATTACACTAATATTTATTAATGCTTTAAATCCATTAATAGATAAAGAAATTATGGCATTTACTCACTTTATATCCAGCAAAAGAAGGGACTAACAACTGATGGGTGCAATGACATGGATGAGTTTCAAAATTTTGTGGTAAGTGAAAGAATCTAGTTATAATATAATACACATTGTGTAATTTCATCCAGATTAAGTTTTAGATTGGCAGAACTAATTGATATTGATAGGAATCAGAAAACTGTTTTTCCCTGAGGACTTGCGTGTATAGGTTTACTAAAAAAGAATGAGAAAACTAGAGCAATGATGAAAATATTCTATAGGTTAATTGAGGTGAGGATTATGCTGTACACATATATGGCAAAACCCTAAAACCTTGATACATGAATTATACATTAAAAAATAGTGTACCTCAAAGCAAAATAATGGATTTAATCTATGAATACTGATCTACAACAAAACTGCTACAAAGAAGTATTATGTGTAAAAATACTTACATAATTATCTGTGTAATTATATAGATATATGAAATTCAGTTCAGTTCAGTCCCTCAGTCGTGTCTGAATCTTTGCGACCCCATGAATCACAGCAGCCAAGCCTCCCTGTCCATCACCAACTCCCAGAGTTGACTCAGACTCACATCCATCGAGTCAGTGATGCCATCCAGCCATCTCATCCTCTGTCGTCCCCTTCTCCTCCTGCTCCAATCCCTTCCACCATCAAAGTCTTTTCCAATGAGTCAACTCTTCGCATGAGGTGGCCAAAGTACTGGAGTTTCAGCTTTAGCATCATTTCTTCCAAAGAAATCCCAGGGCTGATCTCCTTCAGAATGGACTGGTTGGATCTCCTAGCAGTCCAAGGGACTCTCAAGAGTCTTCTCCAACACCACACAGTTCAAAAGCATCAATTCTTTGGCGCTCAGCCTTCTTCACAGTCTAACTCTCACATCCATACTGCTATAATTACTGAAATAGAAATCATCTAGTTCAAATTCCTTTTATTCAAAGATAATTTGGACTAGGAACTGAGATAGGAATTAATTGTTTCATATCTCTGCATGATTTTTTGATTAATATATGAACATTTGAATTTGCATATGACATATTTTGTTTTGCCTTTTTTGCTGTTTCTGAGATATTCTAGGAATAGCAATTTTATTTAGTTCTAAAGAACCATATTTTTGCTTTACTAAATGATTTCAATTTTAGCCACTTATGTCTCAACAAGTTACAGAAAAAAAAAAAAACAGAAAAAAAAAGATGGCATAGAAGGATTTGCCACTTAGAAAAACATTAAAATCCCTGTTAAAAGCTTTATCTTTACTAGTACATTTTAGTTTTAAGCAAAGAGATGCATCTTCATCAGAAAGAATATCAGCTCTTTAGCTGTAAAGAATAAATATACAAGAAAACTTGGACTCTAAAAGATAATAATGTTTGCTTGAATCACATTTTCTCTATATATTCTCCCCACCAAAATCTTAAGACCAATGAGTGGTAAAACACACACATGCACACATCTGCCACACCTTCAGATTTACTAAAAAACAGACCACACGATAAAATTTTCATTACTTGTGAGTAGAGACAAACACTAACATTCCATAGTGCTGCAGCTTGAAAGTAAAGAGAGCAAAGGCAGTTATGCAAGAGAGGAAATTTAAGAGATTTCCTGAGAAAGCACAAGGGAAAGAGGAAAATTTCAACAAATCATAAACTAAATTACCTTCAGTTAGAGAAATTCCAGTACTAAAAGCCAAAATACTGAACACATATCTGGGATTTGATAGTTTTCACAACACCACTTATAGGAAGGTTGCTTGAAAGGGAAAAGGACCAGAAGTGAGAGAAATGTGGAAACATTTCTCTAGAGAAGATAATAGATCAAGAAGAGGATAAAAGTAATGAGGGGGTGGAGGATTAAGGATCCTACAGAAATTAGGTAGAAACAAAACTCACCAACTGTTCACCTTCCCTTGCTTACATCCAATACTGAAGAGGTCATCACTTGATTAATATAAACTCTGTCTCTTATACACATCTAGATGTGTATAAGAGACAGCTCTTAATTTAATATTTTTTAAGAAGTAGTTTATTTATTTTTTGCTTTGTATCATAATATCAGAATGATAGTCTTTTCCTCACTTATAAGACAATCCTAAAATATTCAAAGAATCAATGACTGACTAATATATCTATTTTTCTATACTTTGAAAATATTAGAATGCCATCTTCTTTTTTTAAGTCTTTATTGAATTTGTTACAATATTTCTTCTGTTCTGTTTTTTTTTTTTTTTTTTGCCTTCAGATGTGGAATCTTAGCTGCCAGACAAGGGATCAAACCCACACCCCCTACACTGGAAAGCAAAGTCTTAACCACTGGACTGCCAGGGAAGTCCCTTCCCTATAACTTAAATCCAATTTTTCTCAAATCATTAAAGTCATGAAATACTTAAGCTAGAATTGACGATTTTGACCAAATAAAAAACAAGCATCTGCTCCCAGGCTCGGTCCTGAACCCATGAGAAGGAGGACTGAAGGATCTGTTTGCAATTACAGCTGGACTCTGAAAACTCTGTGGGAATATATAGTGACCTATGTGGAACTCAGCACTGGAGAAATCACTGCCCTGAAGAGGAACAGAACAAGAGGCCCACATTAAAGTTAGAGCAGGTTGGAGAAATATTTGTTTGCAGAAAACCATCTTAGTGGGCCACAACAAAAGTGTGTAAATGAAGTAAAAGTGAATGGAAACACTTAGGTGTATCACATGAGTGGCACTAAGTATATTTTCCTAAAATGTAAGTTAAACTTTTCAATGTGTGTGTGTATTGCTGCTGTTCAGTCGCTAAGTTGTGTTCGACTGTCTGTGTCCCCATGAACTGCAGCACACCAGGCTCCTCTGTCCTCCACAATCTCCTGGATTTGGCTCAGATTCATGTCCATTGAGTCAGTGATGCTATCTAACTATTTTATCCTCTGCTGTTCCCTTCTCCTTTTGCCTTCAATCTTTCCCAGCATCAGGGTCTTTCTCAGTGAGTCAGCTCTGAGCAACAGGAAGCCAATGCATTGGAGCTTCAACTTCAGTATCAGTCCTTCCAATGAATATTCAGGGTGGATTTTCTTTAGGGACTGATTTGATCTCCTTGTGTGTGTATCTGTATCTATTTCTAGCTGTATATCTATATGTGTCTCTCTGTGTGTACATAGTTATCATATATTTATTTTCTTGTCTACTGTTAGCTCCCCTGAAGACATATCCATTATTAGTCTGTTTTATTCAGTCCTGACACCTAAAGTCAGATTGTATTGGTACATAATACAATGTATATGTCACTTTATTAAATACACTATGAAAAATATATTTCCATGAATTTTTGCAATAGAACAAAAGTTTGAAATAATATGTTATAATTTTAACTAAAAGAGAACAAGACAGAGCTTAGAAACTAATCCTTCCATTGGCTCCAGTTGGCTATAATTAGCTGGAATAAAGCAAAACTCCATGAACATTCAAAATGAAAACATGACATATGAGAAAGACAAGCACAGTTAAGTACCATGAGGAATATAAATCACCATCAAAGAGAATCAGAGCTAATGTGTGGGCATATGTGTTAATATGGGAAAGAAAAAGAAAAAAGAACATATTGAAGACATGAAGTAGGAATAAAAAGCAATTTTAGTAACAGAAAGCAAACAGAGCTATTAGGTATAAAGCTATAATTACTGAAATAGAAATCATCTAGTTCAAATTCCTTTTATTCAAAGATAATTTGGACTAGGAACTGAGATAGGAATTAATTGTTTCATATCTCTGCATGATTTTTTGATTAATATATGAACATTTGAATTTGCATATGACATATTTTGTTTTGCCTTTTTTGCTGTTTCTGAGATATTCTAGGAATAGCAATTTTATTTAGTTCTAAAGAACCATATTTTTGCTTTACTAAATGATTTCAATTTTAGCCACTTATGTCTCAACAAGTTACAGAAAAAAAAAAAAACAGAAAAAAAAAGATGGCATAGAAGGATTTGCCACTTAGAAAAACATTAAAATCCCTGTTAAAAGCTTTATCTTTACTAGTACATTTTAGTTTTAAGCAAAGAGATGCATCTTCATCAGAAAGAATATCAGCTCTTTAGCTGTAAAGAATAAATATACAAGAAAACTTGGACTCTAAAAGATAATAATGTTTGCTTGAATCACATTTTCTCTATATATTCTCCCCACCAAAATCTTAAGACCAATGAGTGGTAAAACACACACATGCACACATCTGCCACACCTTCAGATTTACTAAAAAACAGACCACACGATAAAATTTTCATTACTTGTGAGTAGAGACAAACACTAACATTCCATAGTGCTGCAGCTTGAAAGTAAAGAGAGCAAAGGCAGTTATGCAAGAGAGGAAATTTAAGAGATTTCCTGAGAAAGCACAAGGGAAAGAGGAAAATTTCAACAAATCATAAACTAAATTACCTTCAGTTAGAGAAATTCCAGTACTAAAAGCCAAAATACTGAACACATATCTGGGATTTGATAGTTTTCACAACACCACTTATAGGAAGGTTGCTTGAAAGGGAAAAGGACCAGAAGTGAGAGAAATGTGGAAACATTTCTCTAGAGAAGATAATAGATCAAGAAGAGGATAAAAGTAATGAGGGGGTGGAGGATTAAGGATCCTACAGAAATTAGGTAGAAACAAAACTCACCAACTGTTCACCTTCCCTTGCTTACATCCAATACTGAAGAGGTCATCACTTGATTAATATAAACTAAACTGGTTTCCAGGTGGCTCAGTGGTAAGGAATCCATTTGCCAAAGCAGGAGACACTGGAGACATGGGTTTAAAACCTGGATCGGGAAGATCTCCTGGAGGAAGAAATGGCAGCCCATTCCAGTATTCTTGTCTGAAAAATTCCATGGACAGAGAAGCCTGGTGGGCTACAGTCCTTGGGGTTGCAAAGAGTTGGACACAATTGCACAGCATGTATACACACATACAAAGTGACGGAAGTGGATGTTTTTGAACTTCAAACCTGTGTAGTGGACTTCCCTGGTGGCTCAGTGGTAAAGAATCCACCTGCCAATGCAGAAGACCTGGGTTTGATACCTGATCCAGTAGGATCCCACATGTTGCAGAGCAATGTAAACCAATGCGCCACAACTATTTTAGCCTGTGTTCTAGAGCCTGGGAGCCACAACTACTGAACCCACCTCATGTGCTGCACCTACCACGCCCACCTCAAGGCTGTGTGCCCTAGAGCCCCTGATCAATAACAAGAAAGGCCCCTGCAAGGTGAAGATCATGCACCTCGACTGGAGAGCGGCCATCCCTCACCTGAGTAAAGACCTCAAAGCAACAAAGACCCAGCAGAGCCAAAGAAAAAAAAAAATATATATATATATATATATATGTAGGCAGAATAATAGCTCCCTTAAGGTAAAAACATCCTAATCTTGCATGTTTCTTTACTTGACAAGAAGTTCAGGATGCAAATGGAAATGTGGTTACAAATCAGCTGACCTTAAAATAAGAGGTTATCCCAGGTTTTCTAGTTGAGCTCAATGTGATCATAAGGTCCTTCAATTCAGTTCAGTCACTCAGTCGTGTCCAACCCTTTGTGACCCCATGAACCTCAGGATGCCAGGCCTCCCAGTCTGTCACTAACTCCCAGAGTCCACCCAAACCCATGTCCATTGAGTTGGTGATGCCATCCAACCATCTCATCCTCTGTTGTCCCCTTCTTTCCCAGCATCAGGATCTTTTCAAATGAGTCAGCTGTTTGCATCAGTTGGACAAAGTATTGGAGTTTCAGATTCGACATCAGTCCTTCCAATGAATACCCAGGACTGATCTCATATAGGATGGACTAGTTGGATCTCCTTGCAGTCCAAGGGACTCTCAAGAGTCTTCTCCAACACCACAGTTCAAAAGCATCAATTCTTTGGTGCTCAGCTTTCTTTATAGTCCAACTCTCACATCCATACATGACCCCTGGAAAAACTATAGCCTTGGCCAGACTGACATTTGTTGGCAAAGTAATATCTCTGCTTTTAAGGTGCTGTCTAGGTTGGTCATAACTTTCCTTCCAAGGAGTTAGTGTCTTTTAATTTCATGGCTGCAATCACCATCTGCAGTGATTTTGGAGCCCCCCAAAATAAAGTCTGACTCTGTTTCCCCATCTACTTGCCATGAAGTTATAGGACCAGATGCCATGATCTTCATTTTCTGAATGTTGACCAACTTTTTCACTCTCCTCTTTCACTTTCATCAAGAGACTCTTTAGTTCTTCTACACTTTCTGCCATAAGGGTGGTGTCATCTGCATATCTGAGGTGATTGATATTTCTCCCGGCTTGTGCTTTTTCCAGTCCAGCGTTTCTCATGATGTACTCTGCATAAGCAGGGTGACAATATACAGGCTTGATGTACTCCTTTTCCTATTTGGAACCAGTCTGTTGTTCCATGTCCAGTTTTAACTGTTGCTTCCTGACCTGCATACAGGTTTCTCAAGAGGCAGGTCAAGTGGTGTGGTATTCCCATCTCTTTCAGAATTTTCCACAGTTTATTGTGATCCACACAGTCAAGGCTTTGGCATAGTCAATAAAGCAGAAATAGATGTTTTTTCTGAAACTGTCTTGCTTTCTCAATGATCCAGCAGATGTTAGCAATGGATAATAGAAGAAGGGAAAGTCAGAGTCATGTAATGCAAAGACTCAAGCCATCACTGAGGGATTTTAAGATAGAGAAAAGGAACCATAACTAAGGACTGCAAGTGATTTCAGAAGTTTAAAAAGTCAAGGAAATAGATTCTCCCCTACAGATGCCATTAATGAACTTAACCTGATGGACACCTTGATTTTAACTTTTTAAGTATGGATGTAAGAATTGGACCATAAAGAAGGCTGAGCAAGGAAGAATTGATATTTTAGAATTATGTTGCTGGAGAAGACTCTTGAGAGTCCCTTGGACTGCAAGGAGATCAAACCAGTCCATCCTAAAGAAAATCAACCCTGAATATTCATTGAAAGGATTGATGCTGAAACTGAAGCTCCAATACTTTGGTCACTTGATGGGAAGAGCTGACTCACTGGAAAAGACTCTGATACTGGGAAAGAAATGAGGGCAAGAGAAGGAAAAAGCAACAGAGGATAAGATGTTTGGATGGCATCGCTAACTCAATGGACATAAGTTTCAGCAAACTCTGGGAGATAGTAAAGGGCAATGAAGCCTGGTTTGTTGCAGTCCATGAAGTTGCAAGTAGTCAGACATGACTTAGCCACTGAACAACAACCATCAGATCGCTGAAGTACTGAAGTTCTGAACTGCAAGTTAATAAACATTTGCTGTTTTTATGGCACTAAATTTGTGATCATTTGTAACCGTAGCATATCAAAACCCTGTTCCTTGTAGTTTGAATTGACCAATCCTTCCTTAGCCTAGGAACCAAGCATTCCACCTGTGACCCTAATAAAATCATGGGCCCATGTCCTCCCCTACTCTCTCTACTTATCCCCTGCATTGAGCTTCATGTTTCCTCTCAGGGCAGACTCTGTACTTTTTCCCAGGACCTATGAGTAACGGATTTCTCTATTTCACTTCCCATGTTGTACCAAGGCTCACCACCCAACACTTTAAGACTTTGTGTTACAAATGTTACCTTAGCAAACCCCGTACAATTGGTTTTATGAGTCGAGTGGATCCAATCAAGCTTGCTATTACCATGAGGCACGCTCTTTAGCTACACATGTCTCACTGAGGGGCTTTCCCAGGTGGGTAACTCTATCTAGAAAAGGTCCACTCTTACTGGCCTACACATGCTATTTTTCACTGCATTGTACTGATTCTGCTGAGTTTTATCTCAAATTCTCATTCCAAAATGCAAAAATAAAAATTCTGAAAAAAGCAACCAGAATCCTCCTGAACCTCAGAGCATTGATAACTGGAGCTGGTTTCAAGTGCTACAGATGTGTTTTCTACCTACAGGAAAAGGAGTAATGTTCCTCTGCAGGTGTTAGACTTAGGTGTGTTTCCCAAAGGTACACAAGAACCCAACTACCAATTCTTAGGACAATTGGCTAAGTTTTCACAAGGTCCAATGATGTTACTTAGTGGCCAAGAGAGGAAAGAGGCAATTTCCTCCCTCCCAAGTGTGGGGTACTGTATAAATGTGCCAGGCAGTAACCCTAGAAGGAGAAGGGGGAGGTTATCTTTCCCTGGCTGTTGTATTTTCAGACTGTACCAGAACACTGAGCTCTAAACCCTGCCAGGCTCCTCTGTCTATGGAATTCTCTAGGCAAGAATACTGAAATGGGTAAGAATATTGAAATGATTCCCTTCTCCAGGGGATCTTATCAACCCAAGAATCAAACCCAGATCTCCTATATTGCATGCAGATTCTTTACTGTCTGACCTACCAGGAAAGCCCATCAAACTCCTAACCAAATGGGAAATGCCCATACAAGCAGCTAGGGCACTGCTCGGCACCTAGGCATACCCACATCTCAAAACCCTAATTCTTCACTCTCCAAGTCTAGGTCTGAATGATCCTGATGCCATCACTCTAGGGAAGGCTGACCACATCTCTGTGAGATCTACTGAAACACCCTGGAGAGGGAAGTGACTACCTACTCCCCTACCAAGGGATGTCCACTGCAGATCTTTTCAGGGGCCATCTGTCTTCAGATGCAAAATATTTTAAAAGACCCAGTACAGTAGGAGAGGGGAGAAAAAAAAAGCTAGGGGGCTGATTGACAGTTGGTAGGATAGTGTTTAATACTAACTCTGAACTGTTTCTCACTTCCCCAGATATGAGGCAATAGTCTGGTTTTTCCAAGGACCCCAAAATGTGCTGTGCTATGCTCAGTTGCTTCAGTCACGTTTCTTTGTGACCCTATGGACTGTAACCCACTAGGCTTCTCTGTCCATGAGATTTTCCAGGTAAGAATACTGGAATGCATTGCCATGCCCTCCTTCAGAAGGTCTTCCAGACCCAGGGATTTTGAACCAGTGTCTCCTGAGTCTGCATTGCAAGCAGATTCTTTACTGCTGAGCCACTAGGGAAGCTGACTCCAATATGCATAACCTTCTAAAAGACTCCCAGAGTGTGAGGGCCAAATTCCTGAGTGATACTGATGATCCTCACTCCACCCACTCATAAGGGGCCACCCCACAACCAGGTCTACGAGAATTAAAGCCAAGGCAGCTGCCTCCAAGAATCCCAATGCCATCACCAAGTCTTCAAATGAGGAGGGAGAGTCCAAACCAAAGGCACAAGCCCTATAAGAGAGAAAAATCCCTTCCCCTGCTTACAAGGATTTTTATGACTTGCAGGAAGCTCACCCTTCTATTACAGTCATTATATCAAAGGCTCAAAGCCCAAGGAAGAGATTGGATGAAGCGTAACTCTCCTTAGGTTGATAAGGTCCAGAGGATCTTTCACTCTTTTTGAGAAAGCGACCCAGATGAACCAGATTTCATCTCCAATGATGAGGATGTCCCAGTCAACTCTGAATCCAGAGGCTTCTTATATAAGAAGAGTCTGCTCTTCCCCTTTGTGGGGACTTCCTATAGCATTCTGGAGGCCACGGAGAGAATAGACATGGTGCTCCCTGCTGGAGCTCATAGGTGTGCGACCACCATCACTGGATCCTTGCGCGAGACTTTGCTGATCGATTTCCTTCAAAATGCTCCATCTCATCACGCGATCTCCTCAGCCAGGTATGTGCTCATCCCCTTGGGGCCACCGGAATCGTAGATTCAAATCAAGGTCTCATTTCTTCTCCCAGAGTGCAGTCACCAGGCTCTAGCCCATGGACTCCTGTGGAATTGCCATCTAGCTTACCAAACTTACAGAGAAGCACAGTGGTTTATTCAAATATATACTCTTCAAGCTTTTAAACCGTTCTCTTATACACAT